>LR756432.1:341219-395085 GCA_902729485.2 Mus minutoides
ACTGTAGCTGCCTTTAGACATAGCAGAAGAGGGTGTCAGATCTCATTATGGATGTTTGTGAGCTATCATGTGGTTGCTGGGATTTGAACTCAGGACCTTCGGAAAAGCAGTTAGTGCTCTTAACCGCTGAGTCATCTCTCCAGCCCCCCATTTTTGTTTTAATCTTTTTTTTGAGAGAGCGTTTCACCATATAGCCTTGGCAAGAGTAGAGTTCACTATGGAGATCAGGTTGGCCTCAGAAATCTGCCTGCCTCTGTCTGAATCACCACAGCCCCCAATTTAATAAACATGCCAGAGCTTGTATGTGTCAGTACACATGTAGATCAGAGGACCTACAAAACCACTCATCTCCTTTGAAGCAGGGTGCCCAGTGATCTCAAATATACCAATTAGGCTGGACTGGCTGGCCAGTAAGCCATAGGGGTCTTTCAGTTCTGCCTCCCCAGTGCTAGGTTCACAATCACACAGCACCATGCCTGCCTGACATTTTTACTTGGGCACTAGGGATCAAATTTGGGTGGCTCATGCCTTTAATCCCAGTACTCAGTCATAGCAGAGGCAGGTGAAAGTTGAAGGTCCAGTCTATGTTTCCTAGAGAGTTCCAAGCCAGCCAGGGCTACACAGTGCGAGACTGCCTAAAGAAATTTAGTAGCTGGCCAGTAGTGATACACACCTTTTTTTTTTTTTCCCCAGACAGGGTTTCTCTGTATAGCCCTGGCTGTCCTGGAACTCACTCTGTAGACCAGGCTGGCCTTGGACTTAGAAATCTGACTGCCTCTGCCTCCCAAGTGCTAGGATTAAAGGTGTGTGCCACCACACCCAGCAAATACACACCTTTTAATTCCAGCAGAAGCAGAGAAGACAGATCTCTGAATTTGAGTCCAGCTTGGTTTGCATAGTGAGATCCAGGACAGCTAGGGCTACATAGAGAAACCCTGTCTCAGGAAAAAAAATATATATATTAAAAAGCAAACAAAGGCCAGGCGTGGTGGCACACGCCTTTAATCCCAGCACTCGGGAGGCAGAGGCAGGCGGATTTCTGAGTTCCAGGCCAGCCTGGTCTACAAAGTGAGTTCTGGGACAGCCAGGGCTATACAGGAAACCCTGTCTCAAAACAAAACAACCCTAAAAGAATCATATCACAACCTGGTTTTCTGCCATAGTTCTTACACTTCACTGCCAAAGGAATAGTTGTAGAATATAGTTCAGTAGAATATACATTGCCCTTCCCTACCATGTACACAAGGTAGGGAAGACAACACAAAGCAGCACCAAATAGGAAACAAGGGCAGAGGACTGAAGCCAACTTGAGCTGTGTGTACTAAGGAGAAAGCCTTTAATCCCAGGACTAAATCACAGCAGAGGCAGGTAGGGCTCTGTGAATTGATATGCTTCACAGTTTTAAGCTAGCCAGGATCTCACACAATGAGATGATGTCTCAAGCAAACAAACAAAACAAAACACCACTTTATTGACCTATCACCCTAGAGGGGAAAAGGACCCAAATTTCTTGATTTCTCCTTTCCTATAGTACTGTGGACTGAACTGAAGGCCCTCTATACACTAGGTAAGTAAGAGGCAGATAGATCTCTCTGCATTCAAGGCTAGCCTGGTCTACATGGAGTGTTTACAGAAATACCCTGCCTCACAAATAAAATAAAAACAAAGGGCTGGCAAGATGGCTCAGTGGTTAAGAGTGCCGACTGCTCTTCCGAAAGTCCCGAATTCAAATCCCAGCAACCACATGATGGCTCACAACCATCCATAACAAAATCTGATGCCCTCTTCTGGAGTGTCTGAAGACAGCTACAGTGTACTTACATATAATAAATAAATCTTAATAAATAAATAAATAAATAATAAATAATAAATAAAAAAGCCAGCCAGACTTACCTGAAACCCTATTGCTGAAAATGGGGGTGGGGGTAGAGGAAGAGGGGAGAAAGAAGAAAAAAATCCCAGAAAACCTCTCTAAGTCCTAAAATATAAAAACTCACTTTACTGTCTCACTTCACACATCAGACAAGATCACACACTATACCAATTAATAACTTTACATCACTCTAAGAGTAGGAGAATAAAAAAGGTTACTACCAGGAAGACACTCAATTCTCTTTTGGCAGCACCTGACTCCAGTACTCACTAAAGAGAGACTGAGGTGAGCCCATCTGACTCTACTTAAACCAGTATTTCTTTTCAAATAAGAGGCTTAAAACAAAACAAAACAAAACAACATTTATTTATTTTATGCACATGAACACACCACCATTGCTCTCTTTTGACACACCAGAAGAAGGCACCAGACCCCATTACAGATGGTTATGATCCACCATGTGGTTGCTGGGAATTTAACTCAGGACCTCTGGAAGAGCAGTCCGTGTTCTTAACTGCTGAGCCATCTCTCCTGCCCAGTCTTAAAAACTGGAACACAAGTGGGGTGGTGGTGGTGCACACCTTTAATACCACTGTGTTTGAGAAGGGAGGCTAGTGGATCTCTGAGCTTGAGGCCAGCCTAGTCTGCATAGTGAATTCCAGGACAGGCAGGGCTAAACAAACCACAGCATGTGAATAGGATGGTAGTACACTCCTTTAATCCCACACTGAGGAGCCAGAAGTAGGAAGATTTCTGTGATTTCAAGGACAGCCAAGGCAACACAGAGATCTTGTCTCAAAAATTCAAAACCAGTGAGGTGTGGTGGTGCAAGCCTTTAATCCCAGCACTCAGGAGGTAGAGGCAAGCAGATTTCTGAGTTCGAGGCCAGTCTGGTCTACAAAGTGAGTTCCAGGACATCCAGGACTATACAGAGAAACCCTGTCTCAAAAAACAAAACAAAACAAAACAAAACAAAACAAAACAAAACAAAAAAAAGGAAAAAAATTCAAAACTAAGTAAAATGCAAAAAGGTTGTTTAAGTATATAGACCACAAAACAACAACAACAACAACAAAAAGTATATAGACCAAAGACAAAAAGAAGAGGTGAACCAGGTGTTGGCTCACACCTTTAATCCCAGTAGGAAGTTTGTAACCAGCCTGGTCTACAGAGTTACAGGACAGCCAGAGCTACACAGAAAAGCCATGTCTTGAAAAACAAACAAACAAAAAAAACCAAAAAAGAATGTTTTTACCACTAAACTCTTATTTTCACATCTTTTCCCTCTTTAAGTCCAAGAGGAAAATCACTTTCTTTTTTTTTTTTTTTATTTCTTTTTTCTTTTATTTCGGCCCGAAAATCAAATCACTTTCTATAGAGGCTGAAACCAGGAGAGCAAGCGGTGGGGCTGATGAGGAGGCCCAATAGCTAAAAGCACCGAGCACCGCCACTGTCAAAGCTCAATTCAGACCTACGGGGTCGAGAGCACTGACTCTTCAAAGGTGTTCTTTCATCTCTACCCACACCCTGTGACAAACATAACTATACCAGTACTGTATCTTTTAAATATGAAAATGGTTAGCCGGGCATGGTGGCGCACGCCTTTAATCCTAGCACTAGGGAGGCAGAGGCAGGCAGATTTCTGAGTTCGAGGCTAGCCTGGTCTACAAAGTGAGTTCCAGGACAGCCAGAGCAATACAGAGAAACCCTGTCTCGAAAAAACAAACAAACAAACAAACAAAAAAAATTTGCTGGAGAGATGGCTCAGTGGTTAAGAGCACTTAGGTCTCAGCACCAGAAGTCCTGAGATCAATTCCCAGCAACCCCATGGTGGCTCACAGCTATCTGTAATGAGATCTGATTTTCTTTTCTGATGTGTCTGATGACATCTCCAATATACTCATATAAGTAAATCTTAAAAAAAAAAAAAAAAAAAAAAAAAAAAAAAAAAAAAAAAAAAAAAAAAAAAAAAAAAAAAAAAAAAAAAAAGCCGGGCGTTGCGGCACACACCTTTAATCCCAACACTCGGGAGGCAGAGGGAGGCGGATTTCTGAGTTCGAGGCCAGCCTGGTCTACAGAGTGAGTTCCAGGACAGCCAGGGTTACACAGAGAAACCCTGTCTTGAAAAACCAAAAAAAAAAAAAAAAAGCCAGGCGTGGTGGCGCATGCCTTTAATCCCAGCACTCCGGAGGCAGAGGCAGGTGGATTTCTGAGTTCTAGGCCAGCCTGGTCTACAGAGTGAGCTCCAGGACAGCTAGGACTATACAGGGAAACCCTGTCTCGAAAAAACCAAAAAATAAACAAACAAACAAACCAGGGGGGCTGGAGAGATGGCTCAGCCGTTAAGAGTGCTGTTGCTCAGAGGGGCGTGGTGTCTCACGCCTTTAATCCCAGCACTCGGGAGGCAGAGGCAGGTGGGATTTCTGAGTTCGAGGCTAGCCTGGTCTACAAAGTGAGTTCCAGGACAGCCAGAGCTATACAAAGAAACCCTGTCTCGAAAAAAAACCAAAAAAAAAAAAACAAAACAGTACTGTTGCTCTCTTCCAGAGTTCCTGAGTTCAATTCCCAGTGACCACATGGTGACTCACAACCATCTGCAATGGGGTCTGATACTCTCTTCTGGTGTGTCTGAATGTGAATACATAAAATAAAGCTTAAAAAAAAAGTCAGCTGAGCAATGGTGGTACACCCCCTTTTTTTTTCTGCATTGGAATTTTGCTCATATGTATGCCTGTGTGAGGGTGTCAGGTCCCCTAGGACTGGTAGGTAGGGCTGCAGACAGTTGTGAACTGCCATGTGGGAGCTAAGAATTGACCCCCAGTCCTCTGGAAGAGCAGCCAGTGCTCTCATCTGCTGAACCACCTCTCCAGCCCCTGCAGAACAACAATTAAAAATAACAAAAGCACATTATTTTGGGATGGAGAGATGGCTCCTCAGTTAAGAGCTGTTCTTCCAGAGGACAGGAGTTCAGTCCTCACATTCACAGGACCATTCACAACTATTTTGTAACCCATTCACAACTATTTTGTAACCCCAATTCCAGCAATCCAAAGCCTGTATCAGGTCTCTATGGGCTGGCTCCAGGCACACATGCAGGCAAAAGACCCATACACATAAAGTAGAACAACAACTACAAAAACAATTTTTAAGGAAAAAGAAAAAACCCTAACTTTCAAGGAATATTCTTCTGGGGGCTGGAGAGATGGCTCAGTGGTTAAGAGCACTGGATCTCTGCTCAAAGTCCTAAGTTCAATTCCCAGCAACCACATGGTGTTTCACAACCATCTGTAATGGGATCCAATGCCCTCTTCTGGTGTGTCTGAAGACTAACCGTGTATACTCACAAACATAAATAAATGTTTAAAAAAAAAAGAAAAGAAAAAAAGCATCTTGTATAGATGAAACTTACATCATGATAGCAAATTCCCCTAATTAGTTCTGTAAAAGGTAAAACTTCCAGGAACCCAAGTCAACGAAGAGGCTCCCCTGCAGGACTAGACTAGAATCACCACTGAGGAACAAGCTTAACACTCTCATTAGTAATCACATCAGTCCCCATCCCTATATACAAATCATAAGTACACATTTTCCCCCTTTTCCTTCTTCCACATCTCATTAGTATCCTTCTCTCCACAAGCTTATTTGCTCCGATGATTTGCAAATAAGAAAACTGTCATGCTTAAAAATATTAATATAGATCAAGAAAGCCACTCTAATTCCATAAAGATCTCAAGTACTCTTGGCAACTTTCTACACTCAATCTGCACTGCTTGTTCTGAATAGTGATCACTGCTCGAGATAACTCACTTTGATTCTTTATGAACTTGGGGCAGGAGTGGGGTCCAGAAGAGACAGTGTACAAAGGAAGACCAAGATTAGTCGGTCAACTATAGTTGACCAACTACTAGATGACAAATGAATACTACAGTGGAAAAAAGTCTAACGTTTGGCAGATCCAAGCTTGCCCAGAAGGCTTCAGAAAATGAAACCAAATCAGATTAAAATGGTCATTTCAAAACAACAAGAGGTGCAGCATCGAACGCACAGCTGCCATTTCCCGGCCACTTCCTGCGGGAGGCTGGGGGAGGGGCAGTTTGTGTACAGATGGAGGTGGTGGAAGCTATCGCCCCCACCAACACCACTCCCTCGAAGGATACAAATCCCTCACTCCAGTAAGCTCCACAAAGGATGCCTGCTATTGGCATTGACTTCTGGAAGTCGGGAACGCCGGGAAAGAAAGGGATGATGCGAGAGCACCGTCTCTCTACGGAAACGGGGATCCCCTTTGGAGAGGATTTCCTTGGAAAGGAATCCCTCTTTATTCTTTCCCTCAGTTTTCGGCCCTACTCAAACCCAGACGCCAAGTAAGAGTTGTATCAACCCCAATCTCCAGAGTCGGGGATTCTCCCGGGGCTCCAGGGCCCCAAGCCAGGCCAGTACGACCGACAGCCAGGCCCTCTCCACGACCCGGAGAACAGAAACCCGAGGCTCTCCGGGGAGTCAGCCCCACTCACCGCGGCCGAAACCCCCATCCGCAGGAGCCTCAGGTGTAGCCCACCGCGGCAGCCCCGCGTCCATCCCCAGCACGCCCGCAACCCCGCCGCCCCAGGAGGTGGAGCCCTCCCGGGGATTCCGCCGCCAGTGGATGGGTCTCCACCCCAGCCGAGCCCGGCCGCCGCCGCCGCCACCTCAGGGGGACCTCGTCAGCCGCCACCCGCGCCCGGCCGGGGTCCCCCAACGGCTCGGTGGCGTCCCAGCGGGGACCTGAGGCGCCAGCTGCCTGAGGAACTCCCGCGGACACCGGGCGTCCGACCCTCGGCCACACACCCCACAAACCTGAGGCGACGGCGTCCGGCCGGGTCGGGGCTCGCTTCTCCCCGGGGGACGGGCGGTTCACATGGCCAGGCTCCGGGCGCCAGGAGGGAGGAGACGCCCGCGGGAGAGGGGTGCAGGGTGCGGGGTCTGGGAGGGGGAAGGGGGTCGCGGGTTCAACCGCGGGGCCTGAGCGGAGCCAACATGGCCGGCGAGGGAGGAGTGAACCGGGGGGGGCGGGGAATCGGGGCCGGCGGCACCGCCCACCACCGCCACGGCCACTGGGTCCTAGTGCCCGGACTTTCGTCTCAGATCCGGATCTGGGTCCTAGCGCCCAGAGTCCCTCCCCGCAGGTCCCTGCATCTTATTGAGGGTTGGAGTCTTGCTTCACCCAGATCAAATTGAAAGGTGAGCCATATCCCAGGGTTAACCATAACGGCTAGAGTACATTTCTAGGACCATTTCGGACTGTTTATTTCCTCAGCAGGGTCGTGGTGAAAAAGTGGAAGTTGATACTTTGGGAGGGATTTTACAGGGATGGAGAGGAAGCAGTATACTCACCTATGTCCGGTAGGGACAACCTGGTCCTGCCTGGATCACTGCTTTCCTGGTGTCATCTGCAGGACCTTGGTCGTTGGAGAGAATCCTACACATGGGGAGAGGAGACTTGGCTCTGGCTCCACCCAGTCAAGACCTGAATCTAGCCTAAATGTGGCCAAAGGGTAGAAGATAAGCAGTAAGACAACCAAAAAATGTCCCAAATATTTATTTTTCTGTTCCCATAGCTTTTCTTTTTCTGTTTTTGGTTTTTCAAGACAGGGTTTCTCTGTGTAGCCCTGGCTGCCTGGAACTCACTCTGTAGACCAGGCTGGCCTCGAACTCAGAAGTCTGCCTGCCTCTGCCTCCCAAGTGCTGGGAGTAAAGGCATGCGCCACCACCACCTGGCTCCCATACCTTTTCTAACATGGCTACATGGCTGTGTTCTTTGGAGAACTGGAAGTCTAGTCAGGAATTATAGCTTAGCTTTCATCTGAATGTGTATTGCAGGGACCTAAGATGGAAAACAGTTCCCTATGCTACAGCTTTTTCTTTTTAATTCCTACTTCTCACTTACTAGATGAAGAAATTAAGACCCACAGAAGCACACTGACTTGTTCAAAGTTACACATTAAATAAAATATGATGCTGGGCATGGTGGCACACGCCTTTAATCCCAGCACTCGGTAGGCAGAGGCAGGTGGATTTCTAAGTTTGAGGCCAGCCTGGTCTACAGTTAGTTCCAGGACAGCCAGGGCTACACAGAGAAACCCTGCCTCGAAAAAAAAAAAAAAAACAAATAAATAAATAAATAAATAAAATATAACTAGAAGGGAACTTCGTTCCCCTTCCTTACAATTCAACACTTCTGGCTTCATAATTCCCATTCAAATCAATGAAATGTAGTTTTAGAATGTAAACAATTGTCTAAACTATGCAAAGCTAAGTCTGAAGACTTAGAAAGAGCAACACACACAAATGAGATTCTGGCTGCTTTTGAGGTGTCAACAAATAAATTTTTCTCTGGGGGATCCCAAGAGATTGGAAATCTGGGTGTGAACAGAGTCTGATTGAACCAAATCAGCAGACTAACGTCAATGTTTTTACCCCAGAGAGGAATTCTGAGTGTGGGAGATGTAACCCACCTATCATTATAAATAGTTCAATAGGCTTCATAATGAAGATCTCTTTAAGATAAGCCAACAACGTGGGCTCAGCACCTGGTTCCTCTCCCTCAACAGAGGTAAGTAGATTACTAAGGGAAGGAGGAGACAGATAACAAAATCTCTCTTCCCTGTCAAAATGAGTTTATAAAGTCAGTCATGGCCACCTACGCCTGTAATTCATTCTTAAACTGAAGAGGCATAGATGAGAGGATCGCCCTGTGACCTCAAGGCCAGATCGGTCTACAAATCGAGTTCCAGAGTAGTCAGGACTTCATTGTGAGACTTTATCTGGAAAAAACAAAAGGACATAAGTCGCCTGGGGGATACACCTCATCCTTCCAGTAGCCCACTAACCTCAACGCCCAGGAGAAAGGAGAAGTAAACTTAGGATATTAAAAAAAAAAAAAAAGTGAGCCGGGCGTGGTGGCGCACGCCTTTAATCCCAGCACTGGGGAGGCAGAGACAGGCGGATTTCTGAGTTCAAGGCCAGCCTGGTCTACAAAGTGAGTTCCAGGACAGCCAGGGCTAAACAGAGAAGCCAGGGCTAAACAGAGAAACCCTGTCTCGAAAAAACCAAAAAAAAAAAAAAAAAAAAAAGTGAAACCCCCACCACCACCACCAAGAAAAAAAAAAAGCTTAGGTTGGAACTGACACCTAAGGGCAGGAGAGAGAAGAGACAGGTTTAGAGGAAAGCTGGTATCTTTTTTTCTTTTCTCTCCCTTTCCCAGGGCAGATGAATCTTCCTACCTCCCACCCGGGGCTAACCAGTTCTGAGACGGGCGTGCAGAGGAACCGGTGCTAGTCAGACGTCCGTAACCACGCCCCTTCGCTTCACCACCACACACCCACACACACCCACTGCTGGCTCCGGAAGAGCCGGTTACTCCTGTGCCCCACTGTCCCCACCCCTTCCGAGCCCCAGGCCTAGTAACCTCGGCTACTTTTAGGCCCAAACCCAGCTCTGAGCCAGTAAAGAAAGGAGTAGGATAGAAGGCCACCAGCCAGCGATTAGAAGAGGAAAACCAGGGCATAATACGTTTTTTTCCATCTGGTACAGAAGTGCTTCTATCGCTTTATCCCACCTAGGCTGCGATCTTCCCTACTCTCTGAAGGATAAAGGTGGGCAGGGAATACGCCCCAAAGCTTTTTACTTTTTGCCAGGTGCCTTCCCCCATGCCAAATCTGAACACAAAAAAGCGGACTTCACCATGTGTCTCCAAACACCTGTCAATCCCCATACAATGTGGCTGGCTAGCCAACAAGCCTCCCTTCAAGAAGCTACTCCAAAGAGAAAGGGGCCAACGGTCATTTTATTAGCAACCTGTGAGAAGAGTGTCTGGGGAACAGACTGAATCTCCCTCAATACAAGCCAGAGGATGATGAGACATGAAGTGGGGATAAACACCTGCCACCGCCTTCTCACCCTCCAAATTCCTGCTGTACCTCCCTGTCTCTGGGTCAGCTGTCATTGTGCCAGCCACTCTGGAGCCAGATGGCTGGGGCTATGAGATGGTATGTGCCCGCCCTAGCTGTACCTTCCCTTTCCTCTTCAAGACACTCCAAACATCCAACCTTAAGCACTACAGGACACACACACACACACACACACACACTGCACCCCTCCCAGCACCTTTAGTTGTGACTCAGAATAGTATAAGACAAACCCTGACACCTATTCTCATAATTCTGGAGGCAGGGGCACTAGAGAAGGAGCTCGGGGCTCAGCTGGATGGAAGGAGTTGGCGGAAGGAGTATTCCTTATTGAAGGTAGGGTAATTATAAAGACCTCCCACTCGATGACTGAACCGATCATGCCTCAGCCACTGCTCTTGGCCCTGTGGCAATTCTCATTGGTCCCTTTTCGGCACTCAGGTTTGGACAAGACAATCTCACTGTATTTTGGTAAGGTTAGGTTCTCTCATAATATGCCAAAAAGAATATAACCCTTCCCCTTCTCCAAGTGGGTCTGCGCCCCTCGGATTTAGTCTCCAAATTCCCTAACGGACAGCTCCATGGTAGGCATATAAGACAGTAACATCTCGGGTTTTTTTTGTTTGTTTTTTTGTTTTTTTCTGGAGTAACCTGAAATAGAGAAGGTCGGGCTTCCTTTGCCTTACCCAGCACCCCCAATCCCTTAGAGACTTAGCCCCAGTATGTTCTGCCGCAACAGCAGCTGAAGCGGAGTATCACAAGGTTCCCGCAGCGCCGCTGCCCCCCCACCCCCCGGCGCCGGGACTAGGGGGAGGGGCCAGCTCCAGCCGGGCCGAGGGCCCTTCCCACGGAGATCAGGGGGCGGTCCTCGGGCGCGACCCCAAACTCCGCAAGAAAAGCTTTAGGTGGGACTTAGCTGAACTTGAAGGGTGAGCGGAGCAGGGCGGACAGCGCCCGTAGCGTGCGTTGTGCCTCCCGCCCCCCCTCACGACCAGGAGAGGGGTTGGGGTGGCGGTTATCCCCCCCACACCCCCCACCCCCAGGTTAGGATGGCGTGGGAAAGCGCTAGTTCCAGAGAAGAGGAGGCGAAACCCAGACCGCGGGAGAGCTTTCTGGGGAGGGAGGCGCGGGGGAGGGGAGATCCAGGGCCGGAATAGGAGGGGTTCCCGGGAGAGGATGGCGGAGAGGCGTGAGAAGCCTCCGGATCCCGGGCGCAGAGGACAGGGGAGGAACGGGCGGGGGAGAGAGCAAGGGCAGCCAGCGTAGGGAAGGTCAGAGCTTGGATCCCAGGGGAGGAAGTGGCTGCGGGGACGCCCTGCCCTGGACCCCGGGCCTGGAGGCGGATGCCGGGCCTCACCTGAAGCAGGGCCGGGCCGGGCGGCAGCGGCGGCGGCGCAGGTGGCCGAGCCGGGCGGCGGCGCCTCCTCCCCCAGCCCGAAGCCGGCGGCGGCGGGGGGTGGGGGGTGGCGCTTAAAGGGGCAGGAGCCACCCGGGTGAGGACGAGCGCTCAGGGACGGCTGTCGCGAAGGCTCCGCTGGGGGAGGGGACGGCGGGTGGCGTCTCCTAGGGGCCAGAACCAGGAAGGATCCCAGATGCAGGAAAAGACAGAAACTTCTACGGCGTAGTTGGGGACAGCGGTGGGTCTGAACTGGAGTACTTGAAGAGCTCTTTTTGCCGGCACGGGGCGCCAGCTAAGACTTATTCACAAAGGAGGCTGGGGAGACAGTGGGAGCCACAAAGATTCAAGGAGGCCTAGGAGAGCAGGAGAGGGAACTCAAGGCCGAGCATGTCGGGGTCACGCACAGCGCCCTGCTAGGTAAACAGGCTTCTCCCGGCCCTATCCGTACTACAGCTGTACAAATCTGGAATCAGGAAACCACAGAGGCAAAATCGCTCTCTGTCCTGTCAATTGTGGAGGCCATCCGTAACAGGGTCGTGAGGCTGATGCAGGGCTAAAAATCGGCTTTATTCATTGCTCGGTTTGGCCCCAGCCACCACCACCACCACCCTTGCAGGAACCTCTGGGGCAACAGGAAGCAGCTGCTCAGTGCAGCCCCGACCCGGTGGTGGGTTAAAGGCGGAGGGGGGGACACGGAGAGAAACTAGGGGGAGGGGAAGCATCTCTTACAAGACCAAGACTGGACTAGTAATGAATACAGTAAAATTCTACTCGAATCTCTGCACTTAAATTGGAGCGGGGGGTTCAAGGGTGAGGAAGGAAGCCCTAACCTAACATACAACCTCAGGCTCTTCCTTGGAGCTGGAGCTTGCCAATACTAGGGGATCTCCTGCTCAGCAGCTCACCAGCTAAACCCCCGTGTCCCCCCACAGTCCATTTCCCCTCCTTCACCCCCCAAAAGAGCAAAGGTTAGGCCCCACCCCTGCTGAGTCAGCCAGGGAGGGAGCTGGGCATCCCTCAGGCCTTTCCCAGGGGCAGCTATCATACTTACCCATGTCAGGCTGGCAGGACTCGGGATTAGGACCCAGATTCTCACTGTCCTTGGGTCTCGCTTCAATTGAAGGCTACTGTTAGATCCTGCCCAACTATGGGCTGGGAACTCGAAAACCCCAAAAAGCCAATGTATGCTTCCTGCGAACTACACAGCCTGAACTGCTGTAGGGTGATGTCCCTGTATGACAGACTGGGGTGGGAGGGAGGAGGGAAGGGCGGGGCTTTCATTGGGTGGAGAGAGGGAGGAGGCGAGGACAGGGCTGACCAGGAGAAATATGGAGGAAGGTTAGAACTATATTAATACTTTAGGACTGTGGTTGAAGGGGACAGTAAAGGATGAAGGAAACAAAGAGTTACAGCTAGCGAGGGAGAAAGGTTCTCTACAAACGTTAGAGAACACGAACACCGGGATGGAAATGACCTTTAAAATATCAGTTTCCAAGTCTGTATTTGGGTGACAAAGCAGAAAGAGGTGACCTGTGTACTCTTAGGTCTTTACCAGCTTTTTGCCGACTCGAGTCAGTTTCTGGAGGTGTCCCCACCCCATAACAGCATTTCCCCCAACCCAAGCTCCGAGAGCAAACTACCAAGAACAGGGAACTCAGGGGCGCCACCTTCTGTCCTGATCTTGACACAGGAGGGACTGGAGCCAAGGACGTCATAGACAGATAGATGGAAGCTCAAGCCTCTACTCCACCCGAGGAACCTTTCCCAGAGCCCTTTAGGTCACAGGGAGCTCGGAATTAGTTCAGCTGTCCAGAGCTCTACAACCTTGTGGACAACCTTACAAAGTGAAACTTATAGATGTAGGCTCCTCCCCAGGCCAACTCCAGCTGGCTTGTAAATAGTCATTAGATGACAGAAATACCCCCTTGCAAATAGCCTTTAATATATTTCAAAATGGTGAGGTTGCAGTTCTTGTAGTCTCAAATGCTTCCACAAGAGGCCACTAGCTGGGCTCAAACACATTGTAGGGCAAAAAATACATCCTAGCATAGTGTGCACTAAGGTACCCATTTTATGAAGAAAAGTACTGCTTTTCGGTTTTTTTGTTTGTTTGTTTGTTTTTGGTTTTTTCGAGACAGAGTTTCTCTGTGTAGCCCTGGCTGTCCTGGAACTCACTTTGTTACCATGCTGGCCTCGAACTCAGAAATCCGCCTGCCTCTGCCTCCCTAGTGCTGGGATTAAAGGTGTGCGCCACCACGCCCGGCTAAAGTACTGCTTTTCAAAAGTCCCAATGGCAACAGTATAAAGATTACTTTGTAACATCACGAAGCCTCCCAAAATTTTCATAAGGAATCTTAGGAGACCTCATGGGTTTTTTTGCCCTGAAGACTCAAACACAAACATGCACAGCTAGGCTTGTTCAAATTTCTGGCAATATATTAGAAATCTTTGGGGCTGGTGAGATGGCTCAGCAGGTAAGAACACCCGACTGCTCTTCCAAAGGTGATGAGTTCAAATCCAAGCAACCACATGGTGGCTTACAACCACCTGTAATGAGATCTGATGCCCTCTTCTGGTGCGTCTGAAGTCAGCTATAGCGTACTTATGAATAATAATAATAAACGAATCCCTGGACCGGAGAGAGCAAGTGGAGCTGACCGGAGAAGGCAGGGCCGAACAAAAAAAAATTTTTTTCTGAATGAGAACCTAGACCAAACCCTCAATTGTGACAGATATTCAACGTAATCCCTGTCTTGAATAAGTTTATCTATTTTCCCCAGGAGGGAAAACTTTAGTGATACTTGGAGCAAAAACCAAAGCTGAGCCTATTATGAAACACAAGGCCCATAGAATCTCATTAATAAATCAATCTTTTTTTTTTTCTTTGAGACAGGGTTTCTCTGTGTAACCCTGGCTGTCCTGGAACTCACTCTGTAGACCAGGCTGGCGTCAAACTAAGAAATCCACCTGCCTCTGCCTCCCGAGTGCTGGGATTAAAGGTGTGTGCCACCACGCCCGGCTAAATCAATCTTTTTTTTTTCCCCTTGTTCCGGTCAACCCTGCTCACTCTGCTCCACCCCGCTCATTCCGGCCAGCCCCACTTGCTCCTGGCCGCCCCCGTATGGCCCACGCTTGTTCCAGCCAGCCCCGCTCGCTCCACTCGCTCCAGTTTGGCCCCGCTTGTTCCGGCCATCCCCGTTCGGCCCCACTCGCTCAGGCCCTGCTAGCTCCGGCGTCCCCGCTTGCTCCGGCCATCCCGTTTGGCTCCGCTCGCTCCAGACAGCCTGGCTTGCTCCGGTTGGTCTCTCCGGTCCAAGGATTCATTTCTTATTATTCTTCATAAGTACGCTGTAGCTGACTTCAGATGAACCAGAGGAGGGTGTCAGATCTTGTTATGGGTGGTTGTAAGCCACCATGTGGTTGCTGGGATTTGAACTCATCACCTTTGGAAGAGCAGTCGGGTGCTCTAACCCGCTGAGCCATCTCACCAGCCCCTAAATCAATCTTTTTAATAATCCTGTTTCTAACATAATTTCCTAAATGTGGCCTACCACTGTGAGCTCAATTAAAAGCTGTTTCAGAAGCAACATTAACAGACATAAATGAGGGGTATATACTTTATTGAAAACTTTAAATACTCTTCAGAGAGAACATCACATCTTCAAGGCTCTTTTGTGGCCTACATGGAAACCTGAACTCTCAGTATGGAGAGATCAGTGCAGAGTGCTGTGTTTGGCTGAAGAGTTCCTCACGACCCATGCTCTTCTGCCAGCTTATCAGCCTTTGCCACGGCTTCTTCAATGGGTCCCACCATGTAGAAGGCTTGTTCTGGGAGATGGTCATATTCACCTATATAGGGGAAAACATGAGAGTTATATCAACTTCCTGCAGCATGTACACCTCACCACTTGAGCCCACTGTGAAACCTTATCATCAAACAGACTTCTCTTGCTGGGCCTGAGAGACCCTGTCTCAAAAAAAAAAAACAAACAAGAGAGAGAAAGAGAGAGAGAGAGAGAGAGAGAGAGAAAGAGACTTTTCTTAAACTTCCAAGTGAAATTTACTTTTGGGGCTGGGGGCGTGTTCCTGGCTGGCCTGGAACTCAAGCCCCTAGATCTACTTAGGAGTCCCAGTACTAAAGGTGTACACCATCCATATCCACCCCCTTCCAAGTATAATTGTTTTTAAAGATGTATTATGTATAAGGTGCCTTCATACCAGTGTGTAATTTAAGATAAGATGTAGTAGATCAAGAATTAAGTTTGGGGCTGGAGTGGACAATGATACAGTTCTGTCACCTCTAATCCCAGTGACCCAACACCTCTTCTAAACTCCACTGGCTCTTCTGGGAGGATCTAACTCCTCACAGGATTGTGTATTCACATACAACACTCAGACACACAAGCACTTAAAAACTAATAATTTGGAGCACCTGAGTTAAAATTCTCACTTTCAACTCAGTGACATGGGACAGTTAATAGAAGGCAGGGTGGGGGGAGGGGACTTTCGGAATAGCATTTGAAATGCAAATTAAGAAAATATCTAATAAAAAAATTGGAAGCCAGGCGTGGTGGCGCACACCTTTACTCCCAGCACTTGGGAGGCAGAGGCAGTCGGATTTCTGAGTTCGAGGCCAGCCTGGCCTGATTTCTGAGTTCGAGGACAGCCAGGGCTATACAGAGAAACCCTATCTCGAAAAACCAAAAAAAAAAAAAAAAAAAAAAAAAAAAAAAAAAAAAAAAAAAAAAAAAAAAAAAAAAAGGAAAAAAAAAAAATATAAAAAAAAGACGGCAGGATGATGGCCCCTTTAAGAAAAGTATAAGCCGGGGCTGGTGAGATGGCTCAGCGGGTAAGAGCACCCGACTGCTCTTCCGAAGGTGATAAGTTCAAATCCCAGCATCCACATGGTGGCTCACAACCATCCTTAACGAGATCTGTGGCCCTCTTCTGGAGTGTCTGAAGACAGCTACAGTGTACTTACATATAATAAATAAAATAAATCTTAAAAAAAAGTGCATGCCTTTAATCCCAGCACTCGGGAGGCAGAGGCAGGCGGATTTCTGAGTTCAAGGCCAGCCTGGTCTACAGAGTGAGTTCCAGGACAGCCAGGACTATACAGAGAAACCCTGTCTTGAAAAACCAAATAAATAAATAAATAAATAAATGGATAAATAAATAAATAAAAGTATAGACAAGGGGGCTGGAGAGATGGCTCTGAGGTTAAGAGCATTGACTGTTCTTCCAAAGGTCCTGATTTCAATTCCCAGCAACCACATGGTGGCTCACAACCATCTGTAATGAGATCTGACACCCTCTTCTGGAGTGTCTGAAGACAGTTACACTGTACTTACATATAATAAATAAATCTTAAAAAAAAAAAAAAAAAAGAAAGAAAAGAAAAGAAAGGTATGTATCATTTCATTTGATCATGTTAGGATGAGAAGATAGGCTTTTTTTCTCTCACTTTTATGGCTAGGCTTGATAAAAAGATAGAAAAACTCACCTGCTAAAATCTGCTGGAATCCTTTAATGGTCTCCTTCAAGGGCACCAGCTTTCCCATGTGACCCGTGAAGACCTCAGCAACCTGGAATGGCTGAGACAAGAAGCGCTGTATCTTTCTTGCCCGGGACACAGTCAATTTATCTTCCTCAGAAAGTTCATCCATACCCAAGATGGCAATGATGTCCTGGAGAGATTTGTAGTCCTAAAAGCAAGCAAGATGAAAGAAGGACAGTTAAGTGCCTATCCTTCAGAAGGTCCAGGTAGCTGTCAACCAAGGTTAGTGTCTTATTCTGCCTATTTAACTAGGTTAGAAAACAACTGATTGTTTTTTTGATACAGTTTCTTTGTGTAGCCTTGGCTATCCTTGTACACCAGGCTGGCCTCTGCCTCCTGAGCGCACCACTACTGCCAGTCTGACAACTGGATTCTAAGGGTGAAGTAGAGTACCCTGAAACTGGGGACACCTCATCAGCACTATCAATCCACTCTCAACGTTCCTTGCTCACACAAATGACTAGGGAAAAAAAAAATCTAGTCCTTATAGAGGTCTCAAATTCCTTACAATTTGATGGCCATTGACTCCAAGGATAAAGATACTCACCTGCAGGATTTTCTGCACCCCTCGGGCAACATCATAATGCTCATTGCCAACAATGTTGGGATCCATAATTCGAGAGGTGGAGTCCAGTGGGTCCACAGCTGGATAGATACCCAACTCAGCAATAGCCCGGGACAGCACGGTGGTAGCATCCAAATGGGCAAAGGTGGTTGCAGGGGCAGGGTCAGTCAGGTCATCAGCAGGCACATAGATAGCCTGAATTGAGTCAAGAACCCAGGAGATCAGCACCAACCCCATTCCTGCTTAAGCCTGCCCTATTCCCCTCTCAAAATCAAGGTCTTTTTTTTTCTTGGCATCTCTGGGACTGGATTAAGCTATGGATTCTCTTTATCTGGGTCAGCACACTATGCCACCACTTTATTCCTTTATTTATGCTTTTTTTTTTTTAAAGATTTATTTATTATTATATGTAAGTACCCTGTAGCTGACTTCAGACACACCAGAAGAGGGCATCAGAGCTCATTATGCTTGGTTGTAAGCCACCATGTGGTTGCTGGGATTTGAACTTAAGTTATGCTCTTAAAAGATGCTCCTGCGAGGCTGGCAAGATGGCTCAGTGGTTAAGAGTGCCGACTGCTCTTCCGAAGGTCCCGAGTTCAAATCCCAGCAACCACATGGTGGCCCACAACCATCTGTAACGAAATCTGATGTCCTCTTCTGGAGTATCTGAAGGCAGTGTATTTACATATAATAAATGAATCTTAAAAAAAAAAAAAAAAAAAAAAAAAGAAGATGTTCCTGCACTGCAATAGCTAAGTGAATATGACCTCCAGGGTACATGGTAAGGTCTGTTTAGCATCGACATCTTGCTTATGTGTTGTTTGTTGCTTATTATGTTTCTTGCTTATGATGTGCCTCGGAATACACAACACACAAGCAAGATAACAATGAAAGCTAGATACAGCAGCTCCTGTCTATAATCCCAACTCTTAGGACACTGAGGCAGGAGGACTGCTATGAGCTGCCAGACAAAGCTGAGCACCGCCCGGGCAGTGGTGGCGCATGCCTTTAATCAATCCCAGCACTCTGGAGGCAGAGGCAGGCGGATTTCTGAGTTCGAGGCCAGCCTGGTCTACAAAGTGAGTTCCAGGACAGCCAGAGAAACCCTGTCTCGAAAAAACCAAAAAAAAAAAAAACAAAAAAAAAAAAACAAAAAAAAAGAAAGTAAGCACCAGGCCAGCTAAAGCTGCACGGGCAGATCTAATGTCAAAAACCCCACAAAAATATTTTCATTGTGCACCACATGCACGACTGATCCTGTAGAATGTACTGGAGGGCATCAGATCCTCTCCAATTGCAATTACAGGTGGTTGTGAGCCACCACTATGTACTGGAAATAGAATCCCAGAAAGTTTTTTTTTTTTTTTTTTTTGCTTTAAGACAGGGTTTCTCTATGTAGCACTGGTTGCCTTGAAATTGGCCCTAGACCAGTCTGACCTCAAACTTGGAGGTCTGCCGGCCTCTGCTTCCTGTGGGCTACCACCACCTGCCTACAGAAAGTACTTTTAACTGCTGAGCCATCTCTCCAGCCCCAGTACCTTAGAATTACTTAAGAAAATGTCCCATTTTCCGGTGTGAGACAGTGTCATGTAGGCAGGAATTCATTATGTTGGTGGAAATAACCTTGAGTTCCTGATCCTTCTTCCTCTGTTTCCCATGTATATGTATGTAATACATATGCATGTATTCCCATGTATATGTATGTAATACATATGTATGTAATACCACGCCCAGCTAATGAGCATTTGTTTCTAACTTAACCTTTACAACCTAGCATGCAAATACATAATCTTTTTAAATTTATTTTTTATTTTATACATGAGTGCTCATTCTGCATATATGCCTTCATGCCAGAAGATCGCATAACAGATGGCTATGAGCCACCATGTAGTTGCTGGGAATCAAACTCAGGACACCTCAAGAAGCAACACTGGTTGTCCTGGAACTCTACACAAAGCAGGCTGGCTTCAATCTCAGATCCACCAATCCCTGCCTCCTAAGTGCTGGGATTAAAGGTGAGTGCCATTTCACCTAGCACATGATTTTTGTACATCTCAGCACCCTAGACCAACCATGTTTACTGTGCATGCAGGTACCCATGGAAGCCAAAAGAGGGCGCCATGTCTCCTGAGCTGGAATTACAGAGTGTGAACCACCTGAAGGTCACTGGGCAACCTGAAGAGCCAAAAGCATTCTTAACTGTGAACTATCTTTCTAGCCCCAAGTGTAATACGGTTTCACTATCTTCCTGGGTTGGTTTTACCAGCTGGAATCTTTATCCACTTAGTTTTCTTACCTGCACCGAGGTGATGGATCCCTTCTTGGTGGTGGTGATCCTTTCCTGCATTGTACCCATGTCAGTGGCTAGGGTAGGCTGGTAGCCTACAGCAGAAGGGATTCTGCCCAATAAGGCAGACACCTAAAAGACAGAAGAATAAGGGTCTTAGGTGTCTACATCTTTCTTCTAATATGCCCAACTGGCTCAACAAACCAGGTCTCAAGGCTTCCCTCCTACCTCTGAGCCAGCCTGGGTAAAGCGGAAGATGTTGTCAATAAACAGCAAGACATCTTGGCCTTCCTGGTCTCTGAAGTATTCAGCAACAGTCAAACCAGTCAGAGCTACCCGGGCTCGAGCGCCAGGTGGTTCGTTCATCTGCCCATATACCAATGCTACCTGTAAAACATATACAAGTCAGAAAAGACAGCAGAGTAGTAAGGAAGCCACATAGAAATCCAAGATTCCCAATCTGAGAGGAGAGAGAGAGAGATACCACTAATGGGTCTCCCACTGGATGCCAATGTTTCTGTTTGCAACCTTCATGAAATTGAGAACACTGGAAATAATTTCTAAACTAAATATAAGACTGAGATGTGAGTGGCTTCCATCCTACACCTTCAAATCAGCTTTCAAATTGGATTACTTACTTATCAAAAAATTATAGAAATATCTCACACCAGAGAAGTGTACATTGGTATTCTGAAAAATGGTGGTGGTAAGACAACTATTTTGTTTACAGAACCCGGGGCTAATCACAAACATAACACATTAGTTTGTCTGAATGGAGCTCACCTTGGAAGTGGCATCTTTTAGGTTGATAACACCAGATTCAATCATTTCATGGTATAAATCATTGCCCTCACGGGTCCTCTCACCAACACCAGCAAATACAGAGTAACCACCATGGGCTTTGGCGACATTGTTGATTAACTCCATGATCAGTACTGTCTTTCCAACGCCAGCACCTCCGAAGAGTCCTAGGTTAAGAAGAAATATTTCAGACCTCTGCATTCCCAAATTAAACAGCCTTCAAAAAATGTTCAGTTCTGCCCATTTCCCCCTTCTCAGGAATGGCATCTGGCTTCAGCAAATTCAGAAGAACGAAAGTCAGAAGCTAATCATCAATGAAGGCTGTCAAACAAAATCAAGAGATGGTGTTTCCATTCTTTCCTGTATTTGGAAAACATGAACCAAAAACCAACATACCGATTTTCCCACCCTTGGCGTATGGGGCCAGCAGATCCACAACCTTTATCCCAGTCACCAGAATCTCCTGCTCAACACTCATCTCTATGAACTCAGGAGCCTCAGCATGAATAGGAGCGAATCTGTAAGGTTCAGGGAGGAAAGGGTCATGACCCAGTCACCATGCTCAAAAGCCACTCACCACTGCAAAACAGTCAAGTCTAATCTTGTCCAAGTTAAGCTATCACAGAACATCAACTCTCTGCAATAAAAATTATTGTCTCAGCCGGGCGTGGTGGCACACGCCCAGTGCTTGGGAGGCAGAGGCAGGTGGATTTCTGAGGCCAGCCTGGTCTACAAAATGAGTTCCAGGACAGCCAGGGCTACACTGAGAAACCCTGTCTTGAAAAACCAAAAAAAAAAAAAAAAAAGTCTCAAGAACAAATAATACTCTCTTTTGATATTTTCCTTTTACTGAACTTAATATAACAAAATTTCTTTTTATACCAATAAGAAAATAAAGACCTATAAACTTTAGAGAATCCATAATGTAACACAGCTTTAAAAAAATTAATAGGGGGTTCTATGTAGCAAGTTCAACAATCCAAACTTCTGTATCCTTATTTTCAATAACTGAATACAACAGAAATTGAAGTAGAAATGTAGGAAAACTTTGCTTTACTACCAGTTATTTCCCTATTGTGTACAACTGCAAGAAAAGGTTCCCTTGTTTACAAATGCAGTGAGAGAAACTTACTGTTTGGTTTTGATAGGACCTCTCTCATCAATAGGTTCTCCAATGACATTCATGATTCTGCCCAAGGTCTCAGGACCAACAGGAATTTTGATTGGTGCCCCTGAATCCAGAACTTTCTGGCCTCTAACCAAGCCTTCAGTGCCATCCATAGCAATAGTTCTGACCGTGCTCTCCCCTGTCAATCAGCATTAACACGTTATAAGCACCAAAACCTAACAGTATGTAAAGAAGGGTGATCAAAAGCAAACAGGCCTCCCTCTCAGCACCTGAGTGTGGCTTCAGCAAACTCAGAAGAACGAAAGTCATTTGGTAAAGTCATCACAGAAGGGAGATGGCAGGATCTTGTGTTATTTAAGCCTAACAAGCTCTTTCCCACCTCTAAAAGTCCTACTTACCTAAATGCTGGGCCACCTCCAAAACCAGTCTGCTGTCCCTGCCTTGCACTTCCAGGGCATTTAGGATGGGTGGTAATCCCTCATCGAACTGGACGTCCACCACGGCGCCGATGACTGCCACGATTCGCCCGGTGGCGGTGCCTGCCTTCGGGGCCGCAGACGCCTGCGCCGCATAGTCTCTGGCTAGCAGACAAAAAGGTATTGGAAGGCGTTGGTGTAAGGACGGCTTAAGGTCACCGGAATCCCGGATATATCCCCCGAGGGAAAGTTAACTGAGCCCAGACTAAGTCTCCTGCAATATAGGAAGCGGTGTGGAGAAGGCCACGCTGCAATCGGGAACCCACCCGCACTGCTTTCCCAACCTAGCGCAAAAAACCGCCATTATTCTTGAGTTTGGTATCCCCATTAAAAACCTCAAGGTCAAGGCAGCTGCCCGCCACTTTAGCCTCACAGAATGGGACGCTGCCGGTTCAATCAACGTTCCCACGGGCGACTGTCCTTGCACGCGCGGCTGGACAGTAGTCCGCTGCCCCGGGATCCTCAAGGAGAACAGATCCTATAGGCCCAAGCTCAAGGTCACGGGGAGAAGAACCGAACTCGCTCCTCCAGGAAGGCGCTTACCAGGATGGACCCCGGCGGGAGCAGCTCGCAGTAGAAGCTGCGCCTGTGGCAGCGCCGCCGAAGGGCTGAGTCCCCGCAAGGCCCCGGAGGCCGAGGCCGAGGCCACACGCCCCACAAGACTCAACATGGCGGAGTCCGGGTGGAGACTGAGCGCCGCAGCGGTCCTCTCCGACGGTCCTGCAGCTGGGGCGGGGCAACCTCCGCCATAGGGACAGTCATTGGGTGATCTTGCTGTTCGTCATCACCTCTAACGCTCCTAGAGGGTAAAAACCTTGAAACTTATCATCTATTGGTCTAAACTGGTGTCAATCTGAAACATCTTTTTTAATTGGAGGAGCCGCCCTCTAAGCCTCGAAACCTAATTGGGCCATAGGAACGTCAATAGGCGAAGTTTTGGCGGAACTACGTTGAAATAAAGGGGCGGGGTTCCGTGTTGAACGTGTGCACTAGGCCGTCTTTGACTGTCCTTGGACCTTGAGCTAGGTGACAGCCACTGAGGTTGAGTGGCGCCGTCCTGAAAGTCAGGAACCTTCCTTCTGTGGCTCCAAAACGTGGGGTTTCCTCGACCGTAGTGAGGGTGGAAGTTTCCAGGCAGCCCAGCAGGTCCGAAACCTGGAGGCTCTTTATCATTTAAATCCGTGCAACGAAAGAGATTAAAGCAACCCATCCTTCGACAGACGTTCTGCATCGAGGAAATAAGGTTATTTATTTATAACACTCGAGGGGTAATTTAGAGTCACCTAATTATGTAAAGAATTGCGAGCCGGGCGTGGTGGCGCACGCCTTTAATCCCAGCACTCGGGAGGTAGAGGCAGGCGGATTTCTGAGTTCGAGGCCAGCCTGGTCTACAGAGTGAGTTCCAGGACAGCCAGGGCTACACAGAGAAACCCTGTCTCGAAAAACCAAAAAGCAGACGTGCTGACAGAACCCTGTAATTCCAGAATTTGACAGGTGCAGGGTCAAGAGTTCTAGGGGCCAACTGAAGCCCCTTGAGACCCTGTCTCAAACTCAGAATGGAAGGTCAGAAGTAATAGACCTTGGCTGTGATATGTGTGTGCAGAAATCTGTAAAGGAAAGTAGAAAGGAAGAATATGCTTAGCGCGCCTTTGTCTGAAACCACATTCCTTCAGTGTGGTTGTAGATAAGGCAAAAACAAAACAAAACACCCTATAAGGAGATGCCAGGTCTAAAAGGACTTTTGAATGAAAGTGGAGGCTGGCCAGAAGTGTGTGTTGCTCTAGGATGGAAAGTCACAGAATCAATGACATCCTTGCCTGAGATATCCACTTTATTCAGCAACAATGGGGATGGGGTGGAGCTCTAACAGGGAAACCCTTAGTCTTCCTATGAGAATACACATAGCTGTAGAATTGCACCTTTTTACTTCCTGTCATCCCCCAGTACTCCCCATTTTTCTGCATGATGAAAAAAGTTCTCAGTTTGACAGTGGAGAGCTAGTAAAAGGCTGTAGGGGCTGGGGGAAGGAACGCACCCATATCCTACTAGCAATTACATGTATGTGTTGTTGAAACAGAGTCTTACTGTAGTCCAGACATGCCTTGGACTCAAGCAGTTATGCTATCTCAGCCTCCCCATTCCTGAGATAACATCTAATAACCTTGCTAAGTAAGGAAGAGCCCAATGCAGGACAAGATGTTGCACTCCTGTGACGCCAGCACTTGAGAAGGGGAGGCAGGAGTTTAAAATCATCCTGGGCTACATAATGAGTTGGAGGCCAGCCTACTGGATAACACTGCATGACAATAAGTAATACATTCATAAAAATTTAGAAAGGCCTGGTGTGGTGGCGCACGCCTTTAACCCCAGCACTTGGGAGGCAGAGGCAGAGGGATTTCTGAGTTCAAGGCCAGCCTGTTCTACCAATTGAGTTCCAGGACAGCCAGGGCTATACAGAGAAACCCTGTCTCAAAAAAACAAAAAATTCAGAAAGAAAAGAACCAAAAAGAATGTCAGCATATGATTAGCAAGTAGAAGAAAGAAATATGGGGCAGAAGGATAATAAGAGGATCCGAGGATGTAATGCAAAGAATCAAGAGGCTGGTCTGGTGAGACATCTCAGTGGATAAATACATACACTGCTCTCACAGAGAACTGGAGTTCAGGTCCCAGTACGCACATTGTGCAGTGTGTAATTCCAGGGATCCAACACCATCTCCTGGCCTCTAGAAACACGGCACTCCTGTGTCCTCTCTCCTCATGGGCCCCAGGCAAACAATGCAGGCAGGCAAAACACTGACATATACAAATCAACTTGAATCAAGAGTCAGGGTGGCCGGGCGTGGTGGCACACGCCTTTGATCCCAGCACTCCGGAGGCACAGACAGACAGATTTCTGAGTTCGAGGCCAGCCTGGTCTACAGAGTGAGTTCCAGGACAGCCAGGGCTATACAGAGAAACCCTGTCTCAAAAAAACCAAAAAAAAAAAAAAAAAACCAGAGTCAGGGTGACGTAGTGAGAAACTGTCTCAGTAGACCAATGGAAAGAGAGTTGTTTATGCTGGGATGCAGAGGATGGCTTCTGGGGTCATCTTCAGTCACTCTCCACCTTTTTTCTTTTAAACATTTATTTATTTCAAAAAAACAAAAACATTTATTATGTATACAGCATTCTGCCTTCATGTTTCCTGCAGGCCAGAAGAGGGCACCATATCCCATTACAGATGTTTGTGAGCCACCATGTGGTTTCAGGGAATCGAACTCAGGACTTCTGGAAGAGCAGCCACTGCTCTTAACCTCTGAGCCATCTCTCCAGACCGTTTGTTTCTTTATATAAATGTATATGGCTGTTTTGCCTTCATGTATATCTATGCAACATGTGGATGTGTGCTACCCTTAGAGGCCAGAAGAGGACATTTAAATCTTCCTGAAGTTACAGACAGCTGTGAGTCTTCTCTGTGCACTGGGAATAGAATCTAGGTCCTTTGAAAGAATAGCCATGTTGTATGGACATGGGTCACTTGGCATCTGATCACTATCACTGGAAATGAGTTATGGATGGTACACATACATACACATACCAGGCACATACACATTTTTTTTCGGGGTTTTTTTTTTTTTTTGGTTTTTTGTTACAGGGTTTCCCTGTGTGCCCTGACTGTCCTGGAACTCACTTTGTAGACCAGGCTGGCCTCGAACTCAGAAATCCGCCTGCCTCTGCCTCCCAAGTGCTGGGATTAAAAGCATGTGCCAGGGGGCTGGTGCTGAAGGTGATTTCTATTCTCAGCAACCACATGGTGGCTTACAACCACTGTAATGAAATCTGCTGCCCTCCTCTGGTGCGTCTGAAGTCAGCTATAGTGTACTTCCCATATTTTCTCTTGTATGTAAATGATTATGGTAAAGCCTACACATTAGGCACTAACAATTTTTTTCAGGGTTCATGATTACATCCTTGAATGAAATGCTCACTGTGCCATGTGTCCAGACCACAATGTTATAGGAAAATGGTCTTTCTCAAAACCCATCAGTATACCATACTTATCCTTAGGATGTGATGACCCACTGCCTAGATGAGCTAAGAGTTTGGCTTTATGTTTAGGTACTATTAACTAAGGTTGGGTCTCTATTTACCGAACCTATTTCCACAGCCATTCCCAACTTTATCACTTTGAAATCCAATTTTTTTTTTTTTTTTTTTTTTTTGGTTTTTCGAGACAGGGTTTCTCTGCATAGCCCTGGCTGTCCTGGAGCTCACTTTGTAGACCAGGCTGGCCTCGAACTCAGAAATCCGCCTGCCTCTGCCTCCCGAGTGCTGGGATTAAAGGCGTGCGCCACCACGCCCGGCTCTGAAATCCAATTTTTTAATTATTATTTTTTCATTTTATTGCATTTTTGTTTTACCTGCATGTGTATGAGGGAGTCAGATCACCTAGAACAAAAGGTGAGAGTTGTGAGCTGCCTTGAGGGTGCTAGGAACTGAATCTGGGTCCTCTGTAAGGGAAATCAGCACCTAATTGATGAGTCATGTCTCCAGCCCTAAAACCCAATTTTTACCTAGAACAGAACTCCAGGCTATAACCCAGAAATAGAGTTCTTGCTGACATGATAGAACCAAGAATCCACAACAACACCATTAAGAACTGAGCACACTGGAGCAGTACTTACAATCTAGCATTCAGGGTGGAAGCAGGATTGCTAAAGTCAAGAACAGCTTAAACTCCCTAGCAGGAACCCATCAAAATACAAAAACAGGGAGCTGGAAAGATAGCTCAGCAGTTCGGAGCTTTGCCTGCATATCGAGAAGACACAGGTTCAATCTCCAGTACTCTCAGTACATATTCATACATGTAGACAAAACATGTACACATAAAAAAAAAAAAAAAAAGTAAACCCCAAATCCTCCCTCCTGAAAAGCTTCCTTTGAATTCAGGTAATATCTCCTTAAAATGATGAGCTTTAGAGCACAGGAACATACTTTAAGTCAGTTGTTCTCAGTCTGGATCAAAGCCGCAGACAAGGTGACACTGCTAAATGCAAAAGTGAAATGTACAGGAGGACAACACATTCACTTTTATTTCAGTCAAGTCATAACACTTGTCTGGCTGCTGCCAAGTACCCACAGCCTCCAATATACAGACACACTTTACAGGGTTTCCTGTGACAGTACAGCAAGCCTCTTTGTCCAAACAGGACCAGTTTCAAATTTTTCCTCAAAACAAAACAAAAAATAACAAAAAAAACAAACTCCATTCCAGTAAGGGGTAAATACATGAAATTACAGCAAACAGACACTTAAAAGGACAGCCAAGAAATCTTCCAACAGTTTATTAGAAAGAATGTAGACATTTAAAAAAATCCCCACTGTCATGAACATAAATTGAGGTTTTCCAGCCAGGGCATAAGCTGAAATCAAAACAGAAAATAAAAAATTCCAATAGTGTATTTAACATTTTCCACTCATTTGCCATACTGAACTGTGCAAATACAAATCTGGTCTAAAATGTACACNAGTAATTGTGTTATGATGAAAGACTTAGATGAAATGCAATTATTCATCCGAGCTGCTGGAGCAGTTGCCTAGGATCTCAACTGCCTCATGGAATCCTGGGAAATGTTCATGCATAAGGATACTGCCTTAGCTGACTTAAATCGCCCCATACAATGGTACATAATCAACCCTTAGTGAAGCCTTTAAAAAAAAAAAAAAAGGTTGACAAATGGGTTACAGGAGGCAAGTACAGCATATCTGCCTTTAGAGCTATCAACTCAGGGATTTTCTCAATTATGAAATCTTGCAGAAGTTATTTTTTCTTTCTCAAAATCCAGGCGATGACAACATTCCTTACTCCAGATCTGGCATTTCTGAAAGAATTTTAGAAACAAATCAGCAAGGTCTACAAGAGAACTACAATAGAATCTAACACTTATAAACGGAGGCAACAAAACTGACAGCGCCCTAATAATCACGTGAGAACACTTACTTACAAACTGAGCATGTATGCACACCTTAAATAAATAAATCCTTTCTAAGAATGAGACGAGACTTTTGGTTCTTAGTTCACTATAGTCGTCCATGCCTTACTGGAGGAGGCTAGAGACGCGGCTCAGAGGTTAAAGCTCTGGTTCCTCTGCTAGAAAACCCACTCAATTCCCAGCACCTACATAGCCGCAAATAACTGGCTATACTCCACATCGAAGGGCTCTGATACCCTCTTCTGTCCTCCCAGGCAACAAGTATACATGCATACATGTATACACATACATACATACAGTGCAGACACACATTTAGGTAAAACATGAAATAATATTAATGAAAAAAGTATCATTTTTCCCTCCACTTTTCCTGGTAGTGGTTAGGATTTTCATCTAACCTATACTCTACCACTCTTGTGCTTAAAAAGAAAATATAGGTGGTGTCTGTTCTGAAAGTTATTCTTAGTGTGGACAATCAATGCAGCAGAAACATTAAAAAAAAAAAAAAACAAACCAGCAGAGCGTGCTGGCACACGCCTTTAATCCCAGCACTTGGGAGGCAGAAGCAGGCGATTTCTGAGTTCGAGGCCAGCCTGGTCTACAAAGTGAGTTCCAGGACAGCCAGAGCTGCACAGAGAAACCCTGTCTCGAAAAACCAAAAATAAATAATAAATAAATAAATAAATAACCCCCCCCAAGACACTCACTTTCATCATCACTGTCTTGTGAATCCTGTAGAAGAAAATTTGAAAAAGTTACCCAATTAATCACACATATATCTTTACAGAATAGTGAGTGTACCTTAAAAATCCTAAGTATTATAATTTTTAATATAGTACCAAAATAGTTACACAGAACCTAGGAATTTAATGATGCGTTTAAACTCATTCATTTAGTGAATGGCTTCTTTGCAGAAGATCCATCTTTAAGTTTTCCCCCAACTTTGACATCCTTTCTTGGCATTCAATGAAAGGAAAAATTTATACACAGAAGTCAATGGAATTCTAATTCTATATACTAAAGCTGAGAATTCTCCCAACTATGTAAGTTTATATTAAGATATTAACAGATTTCTGGGGAGATAATGTCTAAAGTAGTAGGAGTATACCTTCCTCAGTGCATTCACATTCCTGTTACTATAATCTCTTACCTGCTTTTAAATCCCATTTCTATCCTTGTCAAAACTATTAGAAAGTTGAGAATTGGAAATGCATTACTAAACAACTTTATACTAGGAATTACCAAGTGTTTATGTTAAAGGGATCATCCATTTTAGAAAATTGTACAATTCTTTGTTCTATCCCCCGATCTCTCTACCGAGTCACCCAATTCACGTTGTTGACGAGAAGGGTCGTCGGTGTACCACCGAGTGTTGGTAGGGAAATGAGATCTGACACCCTCTTCTGGTGCATTTGAAGACAGCTAACAGTGTACTTATACATAATAATAAATAGTCTTAAAAAGAAAAAGAAAGAAACAAGACAGGGCCAGGACTACAGAGTAACACTGTCTTGAGGGCAACAATGAGTATATAAGACTTATAAGAGTATATAAGACCATTGAAAGTTAACTGTCTTTTATTATTAGTTAACAGAAAAGGGGCACACATACTTACATCATCTGCTCCATCTACTTCTGGTAAATCTACATCCTCATCACCACCCATGTGATCCATCATCTATTTGAAGAATAAAAAAATCAGCTTGCAAATGTTAAATTCAGGGGCTGGTGAGATGGCTCAGCAGGTAAGAGCACCCAACTGCTCTTCCAAAGGTGATAAGTTCAAATCCCAGCATCCACATGGTGGCTTACAACCATCCGTAACTAGATCTGGCACCCTCTTCTGGAGTGTCTGAAGACAGCTACAGTGTACTTACATATAATAAATAAAAAGTAAATCTTTAAAAAAAAAACAAAACTATAGAAAATGTTAAATTCAGGCCGGGAGGTGGTGGTGCACGCCTGTAAGTCCAGCACTTGGGAGGCAGAGGCAGGCAGATTTCTGAGTTTGAGGCCAGCCTGGTCTACAGAGTGAGTTCCAGAAAAGCCAGGGCTACAAAGAGAAACCCTGTCTCAAAAAAAAAACAAAAAAACAAAAAAAGTTAAATTCAGCTTTACTAGGTGGCACTCCAGAATAGGCCTTTAGGACAGCATAAGTTCTCGTGAATGAATGCAAAAGAATCTTTAAGTACACTCTTTCTATAGAAGGCTGAATGTAAAACAAGAGAAGTACACAGGATGCAGCGGCAGGATTCAGAAGTTCAAGATCACCCTCAACTATAAACTAAGTTATAGGCCAATATGGTGGGCTATATAAAATCTTAAAAAAAAAAAAATTTTTTTGGTGCTAAATTCCACCCAGCAAGCTATCTACATATAGCAGAAAATGCAACTGTTAAAAGCCAATGTAGGTAAGGAAAAAAGTCCTGCGTGAGGGAAGTCATATATATATAGGTCACACAACAAGCACCTTTTGAGATGTGATTTTTTTTTTTTTTGGTTTTTCGAGACAGGGTTTCTCTGTGTAGGTCTGGCTGTCCTGGAACTCACTCTGTAGACCAGGCTGGCCTCGAACTCAGAAATCCGCCCGCCTCTCCTCCCGAGTGCTGGGATTAAAAGCGTTCACCACCATGCCTAGGGTGGCCCAAACAACTCTGCTACGTCTGGGTACGAGCTAGAAGATATGAGAAAGTTTTATACCTAAATTTAACGGAAATAACTTTACATGCCACTTTGCAAGAAAAGTAAAAACTTGATGATATCCTTGATTTCAGGACCTAAGATAGCTTAAAAAGATGCACATGTGAAGGTAGAGTTGGAGAGACAGTTCAATAACTAGGGCACTAGCTGCTTTTCCAGAGAACCTGGGTCCACAATTCCCAGCACTCACACAGATGAGGACCACAACCATCTGTAACTCCAGTTCTAGGGGACTGATCCCATGGCCTCTTCTGGCTTCCATGCAAACAGAAGTCTTAGCCAGACATACAATAGGAATAGTATGTTCAGCCCTAAAACAATAGCAGTCTTTTGGGGGTGAGAGTGGGAAAAATAGAGAAAGGAGGGTGACACAGTGGCCCACACCTTTTTGATCCACACAGCATATGGAAGGCTAAGGCAGGCACATCTCAGTCAATTTGGGGCCAGCCTGGATTACATAGAAGTTCCAGACAGCCAGAAAAGAGAGATGCTGTCTCCTGCAAAAAGCCAAGAGTTGGACTAGAGAGATGGCTCAGAGGTTAATAGCACCAACTGCTCTTCCAAAGAAGGTCCTGAGTTCAAATCCCAGCAACCACATGGTGGCTCACAACCATCTGCATAGCTACAGTGTACGTATAAATATATAAAATAAATAAATCCTTAAAAAAAAAAAAAAAAAAAGCCCAGTTTCATCACCTCTAAAAGGCATGGTTTCTTGCTGGGCAGTGGTGCCGCACTCCTTATGCCTTTAATCCCAGCACGTAGAAGGCAGAGGCAGGTGGATTTCTGAGTTTGAGGGCAGAGTGGTCTACAGAGTTCCAGGACAGCCAGGGCTACACAGGGGAACTGTCTCAAAAAACAAAAAACACCACAACATGATGGTCCTGTTTATTTTTTTTAAATTCTTTTTAGGTGAGTTGAAGAGATAGATGGCTCAGTGGTTAGGGACACCAGTTGATCAACAAGAACTGTCCCCTCCCCATCCCCTGAGACAGGGTTTCTCTGTGTAGCCCTGGCTGTCCTGGAACTCAAGAGATCCACATGGTCTACAGAATGAGTTCCAGTACAGCCAGAGCTACATAGAAACTCTCTCTCAAAGGAACTCTTCACCCTAAGACCATCTTGTTAGATGTTGTAAGCCTGGTGCCTGAACAGACCAGTCATGATAAAGGCTATCATATCAGATCCTCTAGAAATGTAGTTATAAGCAGTTGTGTCCTGTCCTGACTACAGGGGTTTCTGTCCAGAAAACCAAAAAGGGCGACCAAGGAGTGACTGAGAGCACAGCAGTGGTTATTCTTGCAGAAGACTGGGGTTTGATTCTTAACAACCACATAGCGGCTCATAACCCTCTGTAACTCCATTTCCAAGGAAGGACCCTGACACCACCTTCAGACTCTGTCTGCCTTGGGACCATGTTCCCAAGACACATTTATGCAGGCAAAAACTATCCATACACATTAAAATGGAAAAAGAAAAAAGGGATTAAAAGGAACTATATAGAATATATCATTGGAACAGGGTAGAAAATGCAATTAAAAAACTTACCTCAGAGAAACGGTCAAAATTCGACATGTCTTCATCTGAGTCATCTTCCCAGTCTTTCCAATTATTGAAGTCCACACTGAGCCAATTAAGCTAGAGATCAATAGTATCACCTCCATGTTATTCATAACCAGTAATGGGACATAAAATCAGCTCAAAGAGAAAAATCCACAAGAAACCAAGAGGGGTAATAAGTCCAGGAAACATTTTTGACTGTCCAACTTAACCTTTCATACAAAAACATTTATTGGGAAGTATTGCCTGATACCTGGAATTAATCCAATTTACAAAGGCTAACATTCAACTATTAATTCCTCTTTAGAGATGGATTATAGGTCTATCAGGTTGTATCCAACCTACAGCTTTGTGCATAGTAGGCATTCTTTCAACTGAGCTACCCCAAGTGCCACTGTTTAGTCTAGACAGTACCTCACTATGAAGCCTTGGCTGGCCTCAAATTCAAAGAAATACTCCTGTCTCTAACATACTCTCCCCTTGTACCATCTTGTGATCAGAACTCAGGCCTTTAAGTTTGGCAGTAATCACCTTCACCCTGGTAGCCTATCCTCAGTTCCTTGAATGTCACCAAACTTTGCTCCCCTACGGTAACAGAGTAACTTATCAGTATGCTGTCTAATGTGTCATCTCAACACTGGTTACAGTCCTGAGAGGAGGGAACCCAACTGAGAAAAATGCCATCCTAAGATCCAGATGTAAGGTATTTTCTTAATCAGTGACTGAAGGGCTGAGCTCATTTGTCGTGGGGGTCATCCCTGGGCTGGCGGCCTGGGCTGAACCAGCCATGAGGTGTAAGCAGCAGCTTCCATGGCCTATCAGCTCCTGCCTTCCAAGTTCTTGCTCTGCTATGATGGACTAAGAATACGAAGTATAAGCAATATAAATAAACTCTTTCCTCCCTAAATTGTTTCAAATGGTATTTCGTCACATCAATAGTAACTAAGACACCAAGGCAAGCAAGTCTTGATGTCACAACCTTTCTGCCTTAGCCTCAAGTGTGCCACCACACCTGATGCAAAAGCTTGTCTCTCCAATGCAAAAGATCCTTATCAACTATGGTCTGATTTTATGACATTTGATGAGAAAGCCAAGTATAGAACACCAGCTTTTTTACTATTATAAAAATGTATTTTTAGGCTTAAAAAAGACTCTGCCTGCTGGGTGTGGTGGCACACGCCTTTAACCCCAGCACTTGGGAGGCAGAAGCAGGCGAACCTTTGAGTTCAAGGCCAGCCTCCTCTACAGAGTGAGTTCCAGGACAGCCCTGTCTAGAACCCCCCCCCCCCAAAAGATTCTGCCTGGAGGCCAGAAGAGGGCACTAGATTTCATTATAGGTGGTTGTGAGCCACCATGTGGTTGCTGGGAATTGAACTCAGGACCTTCGGAAGAGCAGACAGTGCTCTTAACTTCTCAGCCATTGCTTTCGCCCTATTTTTAATTTTAGAATAGAGCCTATTCAGACCATGGGTAGGGGAGTTACGAGAGTAGCAGAGGCAGAGAAAAGCAGAGGACAAAGTAGAGAAGTAGAAGCCCGGCCGGAGCAAGCGAGGCAAGAGAGAGCAGGGTTGACCGGAACGAGGGGGAAGAAAAAAAAAAAGGGGGGGAAGAAAAAAAAAAAAAAGAGAAGTAGAGGCCAGCCATGACCACTTGGGGGGGGGGCTGAGAGGGAATGGGGAGAGAGCGAGAGAGAACAAAGGAGCAAGAGGCAAGGGAAAGAAGCAGGAGTAAGAGAGCCGTATTTATTTTATTTTATTTTTGTTTGTTTTTTTGAGACAGGGTTTCTCTGTATAGCCCTGGCTGTCCTGGAACTCACTTTGTAGACCAGGCTGGCCTCGAACTCAGAAATCCACCTGCCTATGCCTCCCAAGTGCTGGGATTAAAAGTGTGCGCCACCACGCCCGGCTCCTATTTTTAAATCTTTTTTTTTTTTTTTTTTTTTTTTTGGTTTTTTCGAGACAGGGTTTCTCTGTATAGCCCCGGCTGTCCTGGAACTCACTTTGTAGACCAGGCTAGCCTCGAACTCAGAAATCCGCCTGCCTCTGCCTCCCAAGTGCTGGGATTAAAGGAGTCCGCTACCACGCCCGGCTCTATTTTTAATTCTTAATACATTAGAACACTCAATCAGAAAAAAAATAAAAACCTACCTTTGCCCTTTCCTTTGTTAACCTAGGCCATGACTGGCCGGATTCTCCTTTTCGCAAACAACATAAAATAGATCTGTCCGTTCTTTTATGCTTGGAATCCTACAACAAAAGCATCATCATACCACTTATCTCTTTGCTGTTATGATAAAAACAGCCATCCCCCGGAATGCTAAGGGATATGATGTAGGACCTTGAAACATGCTAGGAAAGTTCTCTATAACAGAGCTGGACATTCATAACTTGGTTGTTTCTGTGTAGCCAAGTCTTGAACCCAAGATCCTCCACAATTAGGCCCCTGAGTGTTAAGAAGTTTTGAGGGACACTACACAAAGTTTTCGCTCTTTCTTCGGAGATGGTTTTTCTACATAGGCAAAGCTTTTCTGTCCTGCTTCTACTTCCTAAAATTTCAGATTATAGCCACAAGCCTGGTTCGTTTTTGAAAATTTCTTTCCAAACAAGCTTTTTGGCTACTCAAAATTTCTGCTAGAAGACAGAAAGGTTTCAAAGGTACTGTCATTTTATCAGTGACAGAATAAAAAATGTGTAGGAAGAGAGGTTGCCTATAGTGTCTAAACTGTTAGACTAAACAGATTTAAGATTTAATGTTTATTATTGTGGTAGTTTAAATGAAAGTGGCCTAACAGGCTCATAGGGACTGGCATTATTGGAAAGGGTGGCACTATTGAGGGGGTGTGCCTCTTCAGGTGCGTTTTGATGTTTCTGAACCTCAAACCAGGCCTAGTCTCTTCCTGGTGTAGAATCCTCAGTCACTTCTCTGGCACCATTATTTGCCTACATGCTATCATGCTTCCCTCTGTGACAACAATGGACTCAACCCCTGAGCTGTAAACCAGCCCCAATGAAATGTTTCCCTTTATAAAAACTGCCATGTTCCTGGTTTCCTCACAGCAACAAACCCTAAGATAACTAACTAGCAGTATGCCTAGCATCTCATCATTTAAATCAGAAAAAAGCATCAATGGTACTTACATTTGGATCAATACAATGAAAAAGATCAATTTCATTTAAATGCTTAAAATTATCGCTTCCTCCAAGACAACTAAAAAAAAAAAAGTGAGACAGAGAAAGATCAGAAAGCTTTGGTTAACATTGATGTAGAAAGGTGGCTGGCTAGTTCAGGTCAATTCTACACAATCCTAGAGACAGGAGCCTCAAAGGAGAAAATGCTTCTATAAGATCAGACTGTAAGAAGGCCTATCGTACATTTCTTAGTGATTGATAGGGAAGGGCCCAGCCCATTGTGGATGCCTCTACCCCTGGATTCTGGCTTTTTTTTTTTTTTTTTTTTTGAGACAGGGTTTCTCTGTATAGCCCTGGCTGTCCTTGAACTCAGAAATCCGCCTGCCTCTGCCTCCCGAGTGCTGGGATTAAAGGCATCTGCCACCATGCCCAGCTTTCGATTCTGTAAGAAAGGCTGAACAAGACAGTAAGCAGCACTCCACCATGTCCTCTGTCCTGCTTCCATGGTCCTGCCCTGACTTCCTTTGATGATTAACAGTGGATCCATAAGCCATATCAATATTCCATTTCCACCCATCGTCATGATATTTCATCACAGTAAGAGCCACCTTAAATAAGACAAAAGGCAAATTACCTGAAAGTAAGTTTGGATTTTTCAAAGTTTACATTAACATCTTTACTGTCTTCAACACAAAATTCAATGAATACATAGTCCCTTCGATCGTACCACTTTGCAGAAGCAGGCTGCCTGTAAGTAGAGAAAATGATAAATTCAAGAAGGAATTCTTTGAGTATTTATAACTTCATGTTTAACATAGTATTTTTAAATAACCCAACATTGGCCTTGAATACCTGATCCTTTCTTGCCCTGCTCACACAATGCCATTCATTTATCAAAGGACAAAAAGCAGGCTTCAAAAACAAACAAACCAACCAACCAACCAACCAACCAACCAACCAACGAGATTTTGGGGGTGGGGTGGGGCTCAAGCTTTTAATCCCAGCAGTAAGTAGGAAGGCAGTGGGTCATCTGAGTTTTCAGCCCAGCCTAATCTTATTTACAGAATGAGTTCCAGAACAGCCAAGTCTATACAGAGAAACCCCATCTCAAAACAACAAAGGAAACCAAAAATAAAAACACAAAACACCACCCAACCCAAAAATAACCCCCTTTTACCCCCTTAACAGGACTTGAAAGCTAAGATCTAACGACAGGGTTTCCCTGTGTAGCCCTGGCTGTCCTGGAACTACCAAGAGAAAGCCTGTCTTGATTAAAACACCAAAACCAAACCAACCAACCAAAAGGACTTGTGTTCAGTTCTTAGCACCTACAGCTACATAAAGGTACTTCATGTAGACTGTAACTTTAGCTCCAAAGGACTAGATTCTCTTATGGCCTCCTCAGAAATCCAATAAACACTGGCAGCAAACACCCACATAAACATAAAACTTTTTTTGTTTGTTTGTTTGTTTTCCTGAGACATGTTTTCTCTGTATAGCCCTGTCTGTCCTGGAACTCACTTGGTAGACCAGGCTGGCCTCTAACTCAGAAATCTGCCGGCTTCTGCCTCCTGAGTACTGGGATTAAAGGTGTGCGCCACCACGCCTGATGTAAAACTGCTTTTAAAAACTCGCCATCAATAACCTTGTATGACAATTACTAAAAAAAAAAAAAAAAATCAAAAGGAACCAAGTGAAAAGTCAATTCCTATCAAGTATTGGGTGAGCTGGGAGGCTGAGTCCGTTCAAGGGGGGGCCTATGGTCAACTAAAAGATGTTTCTGACCAAATAGTTCTAAACTAAAGGACTCCTGTGTCAAAGGTCCTTTATATATGCAGGTGATGATGGCTTGGTGATGCCTTTATTTTCTTTTTTCCTTTTTTTTTTTTTTTCCAGACAGGGTTTCCCTGTGTAGCCATGGCTGTTCTGGAACTCAGAAATTCGTCTGCCACTGCCTCCCAAACGCTGGGGTTAAAGGCCTGTGCCACCACCACCCGGCAGTGATGCTTTTCTATACTTTCAAAAACTAACCAATCAAAACCACAACTTTTTTTGGTTAAGGTTTGTGTGTACGAGGGTTTTGCCTGCGTAAGTCAGAAGAGGGTGTTGATCCTCTTGACCTGGAATTAGGAAAGGCTGTGAGCCTCCACATGGGTATTGGAAACCATCCAAGTCTTCAAGAACAGTGAAGTGCTCTAAGCTTTTTTTTTTTCAGACACAGTCTTTCTGCATAGCCCTAGCTTTCCTGGAACTATGTAGGCCAGGCTGGCCTCCAACCCAAGAGAACTGCCTGGCTCTGCCTCCCAGGCACTGGATTAAAAGTTGGCATCACAAGCCGGAAGGAGCGGGGCTAACCGGAGCCAGCTGGAACAAGCAGGGGCCATATGGGGGCGGCCTGGAGCGAGTGGGGATGGCCGGAGCGAGCAGAGCCTGCGGGGAGCGAGCAGGGTTGACCAGAACAAGGGAAAAAAAAAGTTGGCATCACAGCTGGGTGTGGTAGTGCACGCCTTTAAACCCAGCACTTGGGAGGCAGAGGCAGGATGATCTGAGTTGGAGGCCAGCCTGGTCTACAGAGTGAGTTCCAGGACAGCCAAGGCTACACAGAGAAACCCTGTCTCAAAAACAAAACACCCCCACCCCCAAAGCTGGGCATGATGGCACATGCTTAAAATCTTACCATTTGGGTGGTGGCAGGACTGATTACAAGTTCCATGTCAGCCTGGCATACATAGTGAGACTTACTTCAAAACCCCAAACCACCAAAACCCGTACCATCTATTTTATATTGTCTACCAGTGTGAAGGAGAAAATATCAGGAACTACTTAAGATTTGAAATGATATTTTGGCTTCTAGATCTTTAAAACGAAAAATACAATTAAACAGTAATTTTAAATTAGCAATAGGAGTAACCTACAACACAGCAAATCTTGCCACTTTGTTTCTATGCCTTCTAGTTAAAGTCTAACTCAGCAAGAAAAAAGAGAAACTCAGTTGCTAGGTTACAGTGGTTAGGAAATCAACACTGAACAAAGGCCACCATCAGATACTCTTCTCAAACTTGAACCATATACCACATGCTTATTAAAAGTTTGGGGGCTGGTGAGATGGCTCAGCAGGTAAGAGCACTTGATTGCTCCTTCGGAAGTTCAAATCCCAGCAACCACATGGTGGCTCACAACCATCCATAACGAGATCTGACTCTTCTGGAGTGTCTGAAGACAGCGACAGTGTACTTACATATAAATAAAATCTTAAAAAAAAAAAAAAAAAAGTTGGGAAAGCATAAAGTTGTTTTATGAAAAAAAAAAAAAAAAAAAAAAAAAAAAAAAAAAAAAAAAAAAAAAAAAAAAAAAAAAAAAAAAAAAAAAAAAAGAAAAGCTTGGAAAGCTTAAGATTTATTTTGGGAGTTCTGCAGAGTAAAAATACAACAAACAGGCCAGGCATTGTGGAACTTAACTTTTAATCCCAGCACCTGGAAGGCAGAGGCAGTCTGATCTTGAGTTCAAGTCCACCTTTGTCTACATGAGTTCCAGGCCCATACAGTGAGATTATAGCAGGGGCTATAAGTAAGACCCTATCCTATCTCAAAGAAAAAGTCTGTTTACAGCAAACATTAAACAGCACACTATTAACCAGAGTTTTCTAATTTCATTTTAGAATTCTAGTCAATAGTTACATAAATGGCTTGATGTTTACAAAATGGTATATGTTGAACATCTTTATCGTTTAAGGAGTTGTTCCTATTTACGTGTTTTTTGCCTACATGTACACAAGGACACTGCTTATATATCCAGTGTCCATAGAAGCCAGAAGAGATTTCCTGATCCCCTGAAATTTGGTATTGTTAATCACCATGTGGGGTTTGAGAATTGAACCCAGATCCTCTGGAAAAGTATGAACACTCTTCAAGGATAAGCCACCTCTTTAACCCTGTATAATGAGCATTTTAAAAAGACCGGTGCTGGGAGTGGTGGCGCACGCCTTTAATCCCAGCACTCAGGAGGCAGAGGCTGGCGGATTTCTGAGTTCAAGGCCAGCCTGGTCTACAAAGTGAGTTCCAGGACAGCCAGGGCTATACAGAGAAACCCTGTCTTGAAAAACAAACAACAAAAAAAGACCAGGTATCTGATCTCTTCAAAATGTGCAAAATGGTGCAAACCTAGTCCACACAGAAACATCACAAAAACAAAAATAAATGAGATGTGTGCACACTATATAGACCTATCTGGCCTTGATCTTAAAGTTGTTCACCACCTATAATTCCAATATAGTATATTGGGAAGTGGAGGGAGAAAGTAGGAGTTCAAGGGGATCCTCCCACGTATTGGGAAGTTAGGCATAGACCCTTTCTCAAAAAACAATCCCTTTAAAGAAGGTAATAGGCTACTAAGTGAGTTCCAGGACAGCCAGAGCTACACAGAGAAACCCTGTCTCGAAAAACCAAAAAAAGAGTTGTATACCTTTAATCCTAGAACTCAGGGAGGCAGAGTCAGGTGTATCTCCAGCCCAAATTCCAGGATAGCCAGAGCTACACAGTGAGAACTTGTCTCAAAAACCAAAACCAAAACAAGCAAAAACAACCAAAAGAGCCCCCCCCCCACAAACAAAACAATACAGTTTGGAAAGAAGGTTAAAAGCACTAGCTGTTCTTCCAGAGGACCCAGGGTTCTAACCCCAGCACTCACATGGTGATTCACAACCCACTAGCTCCAGGGTATCCAACACTCTCTTCTGGATGCAGAAGATACACAAACATACAGATGAAACATCCATACCCCAATGCTCTTGATTCTGCAAGAGCACCCAAGCAGGGTGGCTCACAACTGCCTCTAACTCCAGATTCAGAACTAACACCTCTGCTCACAGCAGGCACTGTTGCTTCTGGTAATAGAACTTGGGTCCTCTGCAAGGGTAGCCAGTGCTGCTAACCACTGAGAAATATCTCTACCTCCTAAATTGGTACTTCTGTATGAAAGGATATTTTGTTTGGCTATGTTTATCTACTAAATTGATTGTTTTACCTAGCAATTCTGTACAGTTTGGAAAATTAAGTATCAAAAAGGAAGTTTTTACTTGGGAGGCAGAGGCAGGCAGATTTGAGTTACGAGGCCAGCCTGGTCTACAAAGTGAGTTCCAGGACAGCCAGAGCTATACAGAGAAACCCTGTCTCGAAAAAAAAAAAAAAGAAAAAAGGAAAAAGAAAAAAAAAAAGTTTTTACATAAACTTGTCCTAAAAAGCCAACATGACATCAGAATACAGGTCAGTCACACATGAGAGCCTTTTCTTAACACGGGGTTCTACCCCTATCATCTCAAATGTAAAATTTAAATCCACGCTGGTGAGATGGCTGAGCAAGAGAAGGCTCTCCGTTTTCTACCCGACCACTTTAAGTTGTATCCCCATAGACCTTCCACAGGCTGCCCTCTTACCTCCAGGAACACAGGAGTGGGGTTGGGGGTGCACACATGAATAAAATTACTATAATGAAACACTAAAATGTAAAACCTGCTACATATCTTGTTTTTTTGTGAGGGATTCCTCCAAATTTCTTTATACATTTTCTAGCACTACATGGTCGTCTTCTAGGACCTGTTTCTCAGCCACTAATTGGCTCTAGGGCATCTTCTATCCATTTAGATTTTTAACCATTCAAGCAAGCAGTTAAAACAAACTTGTACAACTTTTTATTTTCAACTACAATCCATAACTTTTAGTGCTGTGCATAGTAGCATCCACCCACACTACCCTCAAGTACTGTAATTCAATTCTCTCATATCTGAAAGTTTTCCAGGCTGGAAAAATAAGGGCAAAAATTCTTAGGTTTAAAACAATCTGTAACCCCCATATAAACAAATTAAGGTCTTCAGGCAAGTGAGATGGTCATTTTATACCTGTTTCACCTCCGCATAGAAAGAGCACAACAAAATGCCACCCAAAGTTTCTTGTGACTAGACACGTGCAGAACTACCTGCTCCATAGTAACTATTACTCGCTGCCAAGGTAGTTACCGGATTTGCTAACGTTCACCATTTTCAAGAGACCCGAGATGTGGGAACGGGAAGTTTCGTTGTCGTGACGGCATGGCCCCCTCTAGTTGCCTAGCAGTGTCTGCCGCCGAGGGCCGCGTGGTGCCCTACTGGTAGCAGTGGCTTACGGCGGCACCCACAAATGCTCGCAGCCTGGTCCTGCCGGGTCCGGGCATCAGCACCGAGCGGCAGGACTCCACGGCTCCGGTTGCCTTCATGGCGGAAAGCTCACACACGAGTTTAGGGCCTAAGGCTAAGTTCCCAGAGTTCCGAGAGAGCCAGGCCGTCTAGGGAAGAAAAGTGGGATTTTTGGCACGAGGAATCCGGGGGTCGGTCTGGAGGTAGGGGAAACGGACATCTGGAGGAAAAATGTCCTCCAACGGTAATAGGAACAAGGATGCAGGCCCTCCCACCCACGGCAGGGCTGCCACCAGCGCGGGGAGAAAGGCGAAGGGCCGAGGGTGGGGGGAGGGCGAGGGGCCGTTTCCCGGCAGCCGGGGCTCCCGGCGCGGCCTCACTTCGCTCCGGGACGACCTTCCGTCGGCGGGATGTCGCACTCACATGGTGAACGGGGCAGAAGGCCAGACAAACGGGTGGGCGGGCCTCGCTGGCGGCGGCTGGCAAGTCGACTCTCCGGCGGCGACTCCGGCGGTCTCTGCCCGGTCGCGGCCTCTCCTCGCTCCTCTTAGGGGACGGCGGCGGCGGGCTCGGCCTCGATGCCCAGAATGCACCGCGCGGAGAGCGGCTGCCTCAGCCCGGGAGAGGAGGAAAGTGTAGGAAAAGGGGCGCGAGGACGGAGAAGGAGCGTGCGTGCGCGCGAGGGGTGGCGAGGCCGGGCGGCGGCTGGTGACGCAGCAAAATGCCCGGGCCGGCCGCCGCGCGTGCGCAGTCGCCGTTTCCAGGCTCTGCGCGGTTTTCTAGAGATCTCTACGGAAGGGGCGGGGCCTCCCGGCTTCTTCGCGATCCTTCCCGCGCCCGCCCCTCCCCTCGACCCTCCTGCTGCCCCGTTCGCGCCTGTCTTCCCGGGCTCCGGTCTCGCGTTAGCAAGCCGTTGGCCGCCAACCGCCTGGGCACGCTCGCGGGCGATCTCTCCGAGAGACGCCGGTGCCGCCCAGGAAGGCGGTGAGACGCCGGGGTGGCGTGTAAATCAGGCCCCAAGACGATGTGTGGGGATCGTTTTGTCTTAGACAGGCTGCCTGCCGCAAGCTCAGGTTGGCCTCGAGTGAGATTGCACTCCTGTGCCAAAGCCACCACGCCTGGCAACGCCGGTTGTATCCGTGGAAAAACGGCTTCGTCCCTAAAGCCTGGACCACCCCGCTGTTTATCTGATTGTCGGGATCCCGCCCCGGCTCCTTTAGCTGAGGAGCTGCTTTTGCGAGTTTGCCTTTAGGAGCGCGCCTTTCCCCCACACCTTGGAGACATTGACGCCCTGGGGGAGGGGAGGAGTGAAGTTTCTAGATGAATTTGCTGTCTCCAGGTGTGAGTTCAGATGAGGTGGATAAGAATCTATTTGAAAATCCTTTGACTGGTTTTGTATACAATGCCCTGGGTTAAATGAGGTTAATAGCCAAGAACAGTCTCTGCTTATCAAAAACTGATTAGGGCAGAGGTAGATCAATGAGCCACTATTAGGACATCAGGTTTTTAGAGTAATCCTGCTTCAGTCTCTTTATGTGCTGGTATTACAGGCTTTTTTCTTTTGATATTTGTTGCGTTTGGTTTTGGTTGTTCGAGACAGGGTTTCTCTGTATAGCCCTGGCTGTATTGGAACACACTCTAGACCAAGCCGGCCTTGAACTCAGAAATCCGCCTGCTTCTGCCTCCCAAACTGGGATTCAAGGCGTGCGCCTCCACGCCCGGCTTCTTTTTATATTGATGTCAGTGCAGACTAATTGGTGATATTGGCTGTATAGTCCAGATCCTATTGCCTGATGGTAAGAACTTTACCACCTGTCAAGGAAATGAAAATTAAACTGGTCTAGTGTCACAGGCTGAAGGAGCTGGGACACCTTTTAGGTAGTGTGAGCTACTTCCCTGTTTAAAATTTCCATTTTTCTCCGTAAGGTTATGTAAGTATTCTGTCAGCAGTTGTGTATGTGTACTGCGTGTGTGCCTGGTGCCCACATAGAGGTCAAAAAAAGGGCGTGATATCCTTTGGAACTAGAGTTAAGGATTATGTGAACCATGTAGGTTCTGGGAATAGAACCTCTGTCTTTAAGAGCACCCAATGTTCTGACTGCTGAACCATTAACTCCAGTTCCCTCAAAATTCTAAAAGAGCTAGGTAAGGTTCATGGCCCATGTCTATAATCCCAACAGTGGGTTGGCGGGTAGAAGCAGGTGGATCTCTTGAGTTCGCCAGCCTGGTATATATAAAGACACATGCCTCAAAAAATCAGACAGGCGGGCCAGGTGTGGTGGCGCACATGCACACCTTTAATCCCAGCACTTGGAAGGCAGAGACAGGCGAATTTCTGAGTTCGAAGCCAGCCTGGTCTACAGAGTAAGTTTCAGGACAGCCAGGACTACACAGAGAAACCCTGTCTCAAAAAAACAAAAAAACAAAACAAAAAAAATTTCAGGCAAAACACCCCCCCCCCCAAAAAAATTTTTTTTCAATTTCAATAAAGGTTAGGATGTAACTCAGTAGTAGAGTACTTGCTTCACATGGGTAAGCCCTGGGTTCAGACCATGACATCAGCAACTACTACCACACCCCCTAAAAGAAAAAAAGACCCACTGTTATTGGAAATTTGAAAAGTGTTGGAAGCACACACAAAAAAAGGACATCTTAACTGGAAGAAACAGAACAGGTTTTGATAAGAAACTTTTATCAACCAGGCGTGGTGGGGCACGCCTTTAATCCCAGCACTTGGGAGGCAGAGGCAGGTGGATTTCTGAGTTCGAGGCCAGCCTGGTCTACAAAGTGAGTTCCAGGACAGCCAGGGCTATACAGAAAAACCCTGTCTCGAAAAACAAAAAAAAAATAAAATAAAATAACAGCACTTGGTAGGCAGAGGCAGGCGGAATTCTGAGTTCGAGGCCAGCCTGCTCTACAAAGTGAGTTCCAGGACAGCCAGGGCTATACAGAGAAACCCTGTCTCGAAAAACCAAAAAAAAAAAAAATTTTATATATATATATATATATATATGTATATATATATATATATATATATATTGCAATGTAGTGGAGCTGATTCTCCATAAGTGTCTCAGAACGTATGATAAGAGAAGTTCCTGGTAATTTCAGGTTGGAGTCTAAATGTTCTCTTCTCCTGTGTTCCTTTATTTTCAATTGGTCTCATGCTTTGCTCAAAGTTAATCTTTCTAGAACATTTTTCAAACTTCAATAGCATGCCATTGTCAGAGAAATCAAGTACAATTAGGCTAACATCAATACCACCATTGTTTAGCCTCCTTGACTCTGGTATTGGGGAGAGAACCTAAGAGACTCACATTTGCCAGGCAAGCACTCTAGCTACACACAGCTCTCTATCTCCAGCCTCATTTGAGAGGGTCTAATTAGTTCCACAGGCTAATTTTGCCCTTGCTAGTCAGCCCAGGCAGACCCTGAACATGTGATTCTTTGGCCTTAGCCTGTGATTACAGACCTGTACTATCTGGGACCTACCTTCTTAAATTTTTACTTAGTCTCACATAGCCCGATCTGCCCTCAAAATTCACTGTGTAGCTGAGGATGACCTTGAATGCCTGATCCACCTCCCACATGCCATTAGTCACAGGCAAGCCCAAGCTCTGCTCCCTTCTTAAGCTTTAACTTTAGTAATCCCCTACATCTTGGAGTCCATATGCAAGCCAGAAGTTAGCTCACTACTGCTTGCAGACCAAATCTAGTTCATCATCCATCAGTTTTTTATCCAATATTGAGAGTAATTAGTACATTTATTTATTTATTTATTTTGGTTTTTCGAGACAGGTTTTTTTTGTATAGTCTTGGCTGTCCTGGAACTCACTTTGTAGACCAGGCTGGCCTCGAACTCAGAAATCTGCCTGCCTTTGCCTCCTGAGTACTGGGATTAAAGGCGTGTGCCACCACGCCCGGCTACTTTTATAATTCTTTTTTTTTTTAATTTTTTTTTTTTTTTTGGTTTTTCGAGACAGGGTTTCTCTGTGTAGCCCTGGCTTTCCTGGAACTCACTTTGTAGACCAGGTTGGCCTCGAACTCGGAAATCCACCTGCCTCTGCCTCCCAAGTGCTGGGATTAAAGGCGTGCGCCACCATGTCAGACTTACTTTTATAATTCTTTTTTTTTTTTTTTTTCTTTTTCCCTTGTTCCGGTCAACCCCGCTCGCTCCGGCCAGCCCCACTTGCTCCCGGCCGCCCCCGTACGGCCCCCGCTTGTTCCAGCCAGCCCCGCTCCCTCCGATCCTCCGGTTTGGCCCTGCTCATTCCGGCTGTCCTCCGTTTGGCTCCGCTTGCTCCGGACAGCCTGGCTTGCTCCGGTTGGTCTCTCAGGTCCAAGGATTCATTTCTTATTATTCTTCATAAGTACGCTGTAGCTAACTTCAGACACACCAGAGGAGGGCGTCAGATCTTGTTACGGGTGGTTGTAAGCCACCATGTGGTTGCTGGGATTTGAACTCATCACCTTTGGAAGAGCAGTCGGGTGCTCTAACCCGCAGAGCCATCTCACCAGCCCTACTTTTATAATTCTTAATGGTTGTGAAGACAGGTATAGTTACTCATGCTCGAAATCTCTGCACTTGGGAGGTAGAGGCAGGCAGGTTTTTGAGTTTTGAGACCAGCCTGGTCTACACAATGAGTTCCAGGACAGCCAGGGCTACATAGAGATAACCTGTCTCACAAAAACCTAGAATACAACTCAGATGGTAGAGTGTTTGCTTGGTATGTACAATTCTATACCTAATACTAAAAATACAATGTATTCCAAACTGGGGGTATTTGGCCCAGTTGTAAAATGTTTGGCTAACATGCACAAGAGCCTTGAAACAAAGGCTGTGTGGATTTTAGTTCAGCAGTAGAGAGCTTGACTAGTTCCTGAGTTCATTTTCCTCCACAAAGGAAGAGGTCTAGATTCAATGTCAACTGCTTGGCGTGGGTAATGGATAATTTAATAAGAGCACTGACCTCTCAAATGTCAACTGAACAATGAATGGTTTTTATCAGTAAAAGGCAACCATACACTCACTTGATATTTGTATTCTAATAGTAGCAAAGTATTTTGTTTTACTAAGCCCGTATAATAAATGAAAACTTTCTGTTACAGTAAATGACACTGCAGTCTTTTTTTTTTTTTTTTTTTTGGTTTTTCGAGACAGGGTTTCTCTGTGTATCCCTGGCTGTCCTGGAACTCACTTTGTAGACCAGGCTGGCCTCGAACTCAGAAATCCACCTGCCTCTGCCTCCGAGTGCTGGGATTAAAGGCGTGCCCCACCACACCTGGCTACACTGCAGTCTTATTACATACAATAGTCTCAAATCTGAGCTAAAGTAATTCCAAAGTGGTGTTGACATCTTGTGTCGTGAAGGCACTGGCACCACCTCTGGCTTACATTGCAATTTATAATTCACCATTCCCCAACTCTCCTATTTCTTTAGTTATTTCTGTCTTAACTATTTCAATGAATTTCAAATTAGACTTGATTCATGCTATAATCTCAAACATTAGCTGATATGACCCAAGTTTTTTTTTTTTGTTTTTTGTTTTTTTTGGTTTTTCGAGACAGGGTTTCTCTGTGTAGCCTTGGCTGTCCTGGAACTCACTCTGTAGACCAGGCTGGCCTTGAATTTAGAAATCCGCCTGCCTCTGCTGGCATTACAGGCTGCGCCACCATGCCTGGCTGACCCGAGTTTTAATAGATTTGTTTTGCAAATTTACTGACAAATTTGTTTTTGGTTGGGACAAGCTCTAGATTAAAACACGAGTTACTTTACATTCTCTCCTGCTTCATCTTTGTTCTCTCACAATTTAGAAACACCAATTTAACAGTAATAGAAAGGTAAAGAAAACTATCCCTTGTTTGAACTTTTTTGATATTCTGAGGTTTGGGTTAAGTTCTAGGGTCTCTAAATATGGCCCCACATTAACAAGAAATTTTTTTTCCTCCCAAGACAGAGTCTCTCTAAAGACCTTGTTGTCCTGGAACTCACTCTGTAGACTAGACTGGCCTTGAACACAGCTACCTGCCTTTGAGTGCTGGAATTAAAGGCTCATCACCACCACCCACCTAACAATATTTCTAGAGTAAGAAAGAGGCTTAGAAAGTTCATATCAGGCCGGGTGTGATAGAGCATGCCTTTAATCCCAGCACTTGGGAGGCAGAGGCAGGCGAATCTCTGAGTTCAAGGCCAGCCTGATTTACAAAGTGAGTTCCAAGACAGCCAGGACTACACAGAGAAACCCTGTGTCGAAAAACAAAACAGGGCTGGAGAGATGGCTCAGTGGTTAAGAGCACGGATTCCTCTTCCCTATGTCCTGAGTTCAAATCCCAGCAACCACATGGTGGCTCACAACCACCCGTAATGAGATCAAATGCCCACCTCTGGTGTGTCTGAAATTAGCTACAGTGAACTTGCATATAATAAATAAATAAACCTTAAAAAAAAAGAAAAACAAACAAAAAAATCATTATCTCCTGACCTATAGTAATTTATATGTACTTGTTGTGATAGTTATTTGCTCTAAAAAAGAAAACTGACTTAAAGCTACATTATAAAATGAATAATGCTATAAGCTGAAATCATTATTCATATATTGTTTTTTTGTTTTGTTTTGTTTTTGTTTTTCGAGACAGGGGGATCAAAGGCGTGCTGGGGGATCAAAGGCGTGCAAGTCTCCTTGTAGACCAGGCTGACCTTAAATAGCCTTTCTTGCGCATCGCTGTTAGATGGTTTGTTTTTCTGAAGGGGGTTTCTCTGTGTAAGCTTCTGAATTCAGAGCTCTGCCTCCCGAGTACTGAGATTAAAAGTGTGTGCCACAGGGATCTCACTGAACTTGAAGAACATTGTTGCAAGATATTTTATCACACTGAGAGCCCCAAGATTGTGAACTAGAAAAACCCAAGAGCTCAATAAAGTCAACCCTAGGTCCAAAAGGAGGAGAAAGCAATCAGCTGACTGGGAGTGAACCTAAGTAAACAGGAAGGAGGGACATTGAGTTGGAAGTTATTTAGGGCAGCTTGAAGAAGCTTCTTTACCCTTCCGGGATATTGCAGTAGGAAGGTCAGCTCAGTGCTTCTTCCGCCTGAGTTAGCAGGCTTTCACTACAGCAACTGGTTCCTGAGTCTACATTTGGTACAAATGGCAGGGTTTTGTTTTTTGTTTTTCGAGACAGGGTTTCTCTGTGTAGCCCTGGAACTGGAGCTCACTTTGTAGATCAGGCTGGCCTTGAACTCAGAAATCTGCCCGCCTCTGCCTCCTGAGTGCTGGGATTAAAGGCGTGAGCCACCACACCTGGCAAGAGAAGTCTCTTTGCATGATAAGGTTTCACAGTGGGCTCAAGTGGTGAGGTGTACATGCTGCAGGAAGTTGATATAACTCAACTTCTTCATTCCTACCTCCTGTGATACTTCCTGAGCTGTTCAATAAAAAGCATTTACCAGAGTTAGAGAGCTGGCTCAGCAGTTAAGAGTACTAACAGCTCTTCCAGAGGTCCTGAGTTCAATTCCCAGCAACCATATGGCTCACAACCATCTGTAATGGGATCTGATGCCCTCTTCTGGTGTGTCTGAAGAGAGCAACTGTGCACCATATACATAAAATGAATAAATCTTAAAAGAGAGAGCACATATCTCTGTCAGATACACAGATTCTCAAAACTTGAAGTAGAGATTCATACAAAAAGCCTCAGTAAAATGCAAGACTCGGGGAGAGGGGGAGAGTAGAGAATTCAAACCAGGGCTGGCTTTTGGTTCTTTCCTTAATTCCCCACTCTGACTTTTTAATTGTTCTCAAAATACCCATACCTGAAATAGTGACCTCTCTAAGAACATACGTACTCACTAGGCATGGTGATGCTTCTCTAATCCTAGCTCTTGGGAGGCAGAGGCAGGTGCATTTCTGTGAGTTTAAGGAAGCCATGTCTAACTGTACCATGTACTCCTGGGGAGGCAGTGACAGGATTTCTGGGGCTTGCTGGCCAGCTGTTCTATCCAAATTCATGTTCTTCAAGTTCAGTGAGATCCCTGTCTCAAACCACTGTGCTAAGAGGTGGTGGCACACACTTTTAATCTCAGTACTCGGGAGGCAGAGCTCTGAATTCAGAAGCTTACACAGAGAAACCCCCTTCAGAAAAACAAACCATCTAACAGCGATGCGCAAGAAAGGCTATTTAAGGTCAGCCTGGTCTACAAGGAGACTTCCAGGCCAGCCACAGCTACAAAGTGGGAACCTACCTTAAGATACAAAGTCAAAGATGAGTTAGAAAACCAGGGAAGATATTTAACACTGACTTCCAGAACATGAATTTGGCACAAACATAGTGAATGCACATACATGTACACTTACATGGATCACAGAAAGAATGACAGGTGTGATGGCTCATGCTGAAGCAGTATTGCTGGGACTTGGAGGCCAGCCTGGGCTACAAACCTGTTAGGTACTGTGGCTAAACTAGTAGTCTAGTACTTTGAAGGCTGAAGTGGGAGAACTGAGTATGAGGTGCAGAGCGAGATCCAGATCATCGAAGACTGCAGTGAAAGCCTGCATCAAAAGCAAGGGCTAAGCTGGGCATGGTGGCTCATGCCTTTAATCCCAGCACTTGGGAGGCAGAGGCAGGCGGATTTCTGAGTTCAAGGCCAGCCTGGTCTACAAAGTGAGCTCCAGGACAGCCAGAGAAACCCTGTCTCGAAAAACCAAAAAAAAAAAAAAAAGCAAGGGCTAGAGATGGTTCAACTGGCAAGATCATGAAGACCATGTGCTGCTCTTGCATAGAACCCATGTTTCCCACACTTTGTAACTTTTTTTTAAAATTATATGTAAGTACACTGTAGCTGTCTTCAGGCATTCCAGAAGAGGGCGCCAGATCTCATTAAGGATGGTTGTGAGCCACCATGTGGTTGCTGGGATTTGAACTTATCACCTTCGGAAGAGCAGTTGGGTGCTCTTACCCGCTGAGCCATCTCACCAGCCCCGCATGTGCTAGGGTTAAAGTTACAAAGTGTGTGCGCCAGCAGTGGTGGCGCACGCCTTTAATCCCAGCACTTGGGAGGCAGAGGCAGGATGATTTCTGCGTTCGAGGCCAGCCTGGTCTACAAAGTGAGTTCCAGGACAGCCAGGGCTACACAGAGAAACCCTGTCTCAAAAAAACCAAAAAAAAAAACCAAAAAAACCCAAAAAAAACCCCAAAAAACAAAAACAACAAAAAAGTTAATAACAAATAAATTAAAAAAAAAAAAACCCTAGTACATTCAATGCCCTTTTCTGCCCTCTTTCAGCACTTGACATGCACCTGATTAATATACATACACACACAAAAAATTCACAACACTCTCCTCAGCCTTTTATGCCAGAAACTTGCTTTTGTCTTCAGTGTCAGTGCTTGCTAAATAACAGCTCACAAGCTACGCAGAATTAGCTGGCTACAACAGGCGAGGCAGTTTTCCTTGCTGGATAGCAAAAAAAGGAGACACACACACACACACACCATTATTTATGTAACCCTGGCTATCCTGGAATTCACTCTGCACACTAGGCTAGTGCTGTCCAAACTTCTACCTGCCTTTTGGCCTCCCAAAGGGCTAGAATTGAAGGTATGTACAATCACTGCCCTGCTCCTTCATTCGGATATATATTTTTAAACAGTATATTGTTTATTCAGGGCACGGGAAGGGGAGTTGAGAGGGTAGTAGAGACAAAGAAAGGAAGGGAGAGGGAGAGGAGTAGAGGGGTGGCCATGAGCATGTTGCGGGGGCGGCAGGAAGTAAAGGGTGAGAGGACAGAGAGGGAGCAGGAAGGCAAGAGAAAGCCATTCAGATCTTAATTACTAATATTAAGTCAGATTACTCACCATGGAATGTTACAGAATGACTACAAAGGGATAAGAGATGCAGAATGCAGAGGTAGAGAGAGGATACATGCAGACACAATCACACTGGGTTTGAAGCCAGCCTCATAAACCCAAGAGAAGAGCACTACACGTAATGTATAAAGCAAATTTAGTGGGATTTCCAAGGCTCCGTAGTGGCTAAACAGATGGCTCAGTGAATAAGACAGCTCTTTCAGATGACCCGTGGTACATTCCCAGCAACCATACCACTTATAAGTTAACAATCATCTGTAACTCCAGTTCCAGAGGATCAGATACTCTCCTACACTTCCCCAGGTACTGCATGGGAACACTTGTGGGAGCATAGGAGACAAGTGTCTTATGGAGGAGGAAGAGCAAGAGGGAAGAGCAGGCTGGAGGTTTGCCCAGGGATGGTATGACAAGCACTATACACCTAGTCAAGGTATTTCATTTACTTCTACAGAAGCCAGCCCTCCCCCATTCCCGTTTTTAAGACCCTGGCTAACCTGGGAACTTGATATGTAGACCAGGTTAGCCTCAAAATCAGATCCTCCTGCCTTTCCCACCAAGTTTAAATCAATCCTAATTGTCCCCTAACGGCTCACACGCAGAAAGCCTAGTCTTTCTGGTATGGAAACTTCAGAAACGATCTTTCTTTCCCTTTCTATCCTCCAGTAGACAGTTCTGCTGCTCCCTTTGTTCCTGCCTTCATGTTCACAATTGTGTATCTTTTTTTTTTTTTTTTTTGAGACAGGGTTGTAGCCCTGGCTATCCTGGAACTCACTTTGTAGACCAGGCTGGCCTCGAACTCAACAAGGGTTGTAAACAACTTAATCCAGTGATCGATTGGGAAGCAGATCTTTCTTTTTAGTCTGAGGAAAGCCTGGTCTAGTGACTTCCATACCAGTCTCAAACAAAACAGGTACGTGGCTAGCACCATGGCTCAGTGAACTGAAAAAGCCTGCTACCAAGATTTACAGCCAGGCTGGAGAGATGGCTCATCGACTGCTCTTCCGAAGGTCCTGAGTTCAAATCCCAGCAACCACATGGTGGCTTACAACCATCTGCAATGAGATCTGACACCTTCTTCTGGTACACCTGAAGACAGCTACAGTGTACTTAGATATAATAATAAATCTTTAACCCATCCCTACCAACACACAAATGCAGTGATTCTTTAAAAGACATGTCTATTTATATGTGTGCCTAGTACCCAAAGTTTAGAGAGGTCATCAGATTCCTTGGAACTCACAGCAGATAATAGTGAACCACCATGTACTTGATGGAAAATGAACTAGGATGACCTGGGAAATCAGTCAGTGCCAACTGAGGAGAGGTTGAGGCAGAAGAATAGCCATGAATTTGAGTTGTTCTGGGCTACAGATTGAGATCCTGTCCCAACAACAAAAAGTTTACTGATCATATTATGTCACCTATAGTTAAAAAAAAGGGGCTGGTGAGATGGCTCAGTGGTTAAGAGCGCCGACTGCTCTCCCGAAGGTCCCGAGTTCAAATCCCAGCAACCACCCGAGTTCACAACCATCCGTAATGAAATCTGATGCCCTCTTCTGCTTACCCAAACAAGAGGAGAGGGACAGGGGGTGGTAAGAGGCAGGGGAGAGAGGGAAAAGGAGGAAGGGAGAGGGAGAAGCGGGGGTGGGGTAGGCTAGAGGGTGGTCTTAAACACCTTCAATTTACTTTCTGCGAAAAGATCTAGCACCTGCTGAGTCCATCCAACAAGAAGCCACAACTTTATTAGTGATAGAAACAGTACAAATTTTAAACCAAGCTGTAGTTCCACTTTTCAAACACCAAAAAGGGGGGAAAAGGGAGGAATTGTCCTTGCTGTCAAATAGTTACATTGTTAATTCCTGCAAAGAAAAAAAAAAAGATAATTAGAGCCATTTATAGGCTAAAAGGTCATTAAAAATCTAAGGCAATTCTGGCTTTGGAATGAAGCCTAATTGATGGGCCACTCACCATAATAGCATTTACAATATCGTTACTGTTGTTTTTCAGGGCTCGAACAGCCTTTGCTCTTGATACATTTGCTTGTGACATGACCAATTCTATGTCCTTAACTTCCACACCCGTTTCATCAACCTAAAAGACATAGAGGGAGAAGAGTCTTAATAAATCAAAGGTAAGAATAACTTCCATAATATTCTGAAGCAAAAGTTGCCGGTGCAGAGACAGTAAGTAAAATCCTCAGGATTCTGTGGTTACCTCCTCTTCTTCACTCTCCTCTTGGACGGTTGGAGTCTGAGTATTTTCCTGAATGTTTGAAACAGCTTCACCTTGAACTTTGAATTTCTCAGCAGCTGCTAATTGCGCTTGCTGAGACAAATCTTCAATCTACAGGGCAGAGGATAGAGGCACGGGTAAATGTAAGTGAAAAATGCATCTCAGGAAACTCAATGCTATATATATATATATATATATATATATATATATA
>LR756432.1:395185-485844 GCA_902729485.2 Mus minutoides
TTCGGATAGTGACTCTCGTAACCCCTGTAACCTGTCGAAGACCCAGTTTGGACATAGCCTAAAGAAGAGAAATGAACAGTAAGTTTCTAACTTTAGGAGCAGCTTTAAAACAAAACACCAAAACACACACACAAACACGTAACAAGAAACAGTCAACATTCAACATCCACAGCAGACTTTTCCTGTGTTAAGAAAAAGAACAGCTAGAGTGGGCAGAAAAAAAAAAAAAAAAAAGAAAAAAGAAAAGAAAAAAGAAAAAGAACAACTGGGCTTGGAGAGATGGCTCAGCAGTTAAGAGCAATGATTGCTCTTCCACAGGTTCTGAGTTCAATCCCCAGCAACTACATGGTGGCCCACAACCATCTATAATGGGATCTGTTGCCCTCTCTCTTCTGGTGTGTCTGAAAGAGAGTGGCAGTGTACTCACATAAATAAATCTTAAAAAAAATGAAAAAGAAAAAAAGAACACCAGAGTGTGCTCAGCTGTAGCAGTTCACTAAGAGTTGTACCACAAGTACCCTTTTGGAGGCAGTGTTATGTACCCTAAACTAACTGCCTTGCTACATAGCTAGTTAGCTCCTAACTCCTAATCCTTCCTTCCACTTTCATGTCCCAAGTGCTGGGATTTCAGGTATGCACACCCTAGCCCTCATCCACACTTATGACTCCATCTTACCTTCCTTGCCTTCTTCTCACTCCGACTCTGCTTGGCTTTACTAACAGGCTCTTCATCGATCTCAGCTGCAGCTGCCAACTGAGAAGACAAAAGTTTTGTTTTGAGACAGGGTTTCTCTGTGTAGCCCTCCCTGGCTGTCCTGGAACTCAAGAGATCTTGCCCCTTGAACAGACTCAAAGCTTTGGACAATTTCTTGCATGTGGTTTTGCTTTACAACAAAGATTCACAGTTCAAAGAGCCAAATCCTTTACAGTTCATCTTGGTTGCAGACCTTCAACCAATTTTTTCTTCTGAGGCATATTCTCACTGTGGCCAGGCTGACTTTCAACTTCTGCCTCAGCTTTCCAAGTACCAGGATTACAAGAACTGGCCAGCACACTTCACACTTGTCCCCTAGTGCGTCCTTGACTCAATGTAAGTTATAAGAGAACACGCACCTGGGCCTGCTGCGTGGCTGTCTGTGTGGAGTCCTGTTCCTCCAGTTCTGGCACTGACTCGTCACTGTCAGACTCTGTCCCCGATCCTAGGATGACAAGTAACTTTTATTCAACAGTACAATTTTACATCATAGCCTGCCTGAACTAGCTGTCACTGCTTTATGCAAAGGCTTACAAGGCTAAATGTAAGTCAATTAATTGGCTTCTTTGACCCAGCTCAAGGCCTCCAACTTACAGGAATCCATTGAAGACCTTTCTTCAGAGATGTGGGACAATAGCTAGATACAGCTAAGCAGCTTATATGCTGTAACTGCCTTCTCTCTCTTAAGGTCTTCACTTCTTGGCACAAACACCAAGCATCCGTGAGATTCCAAATTTTATCCCCATCCCAGAAATAATCAGAAGGCATCTTTAGATACAATTAGGTGAAAACCCTTTAAATAGGGTTAGAGGGTCAGAAGCAGTTGTGCACATACATTCTGCCTTTCAAACCATTCCCAAAATGAGTTTTACCCAGGCACTAGACAACCTCCATATTGTTAAGCCCCATCATTTCTCACCTCTACTAGATATAGACCTGTGGCTCCCCCACTCCCAAACATAACTGACACATCTTAATTTCCCTTCAATTGAAGGGCCAAGCATCAGTAAAGTCTACTGGAGAGGAGAGCATACACCCACAACACTCTCAGGCCAGGAAAAACAGCCCTCTACATTCTGAAGAAAAGGGAGTCCCCGGGCAACTGGTAAAGTTACTAAGTCCAAGAAGAAAAAGAATAGTTTCAAGTTTTTTTTTTTTTTTTCCCATATTAATTTTTTTTTTTTTTTTTTTTACAAAACCAAATTCCAGGCCCAGGGACAAGGTTAGTGATGTGATGAGAATTAGAGTACAGTGAAGACCTGGTAGGTCTTGGTTTTCATTATCAGCTCAGGTTAAAAAGGATGTTAGATCCACAGCTTACTTAACCCAGAACACTTTACACAAGACAAAGTATTATTACCTGAGATGACAGAAACCAAGATTTAGATAATATTTCTAAAGCTTCTACATTTAAAGTTACCATTTTATGTTCTATGCCCAAACTCAAGCAGACATACTGTACAAAGCGACGCGTCCTAGTTAGTATTGGTGGGTAGCCCCCAAGAGGGGTGTGGGCAACACACCATGCACACAGCAAACCAAGGCAAATACCCTTGTTGTTCTTCAGAACAGGCTGCTTGGCAGAGGGGGCTGGGGCAGGGGTCCCAGCAGGTTTAGGGGTGGGCATGTTGACGAGGATCGGCTGGAAAGGCTCTCCCCCAGAGACCTCTTCCGGGGGAATCAGAGGCGGCAGCTCATCCTCCTCAGCAGGGACTGGGAGCTTAGAGGGTGACTCCAGCACTGACCCAGGTGTGGACTCAAGAAGTGGCTGTTTAGGAGGCAGAGGGGCAACTGGGGAGGGAGCAAGAGTCAGGGAAGCTGCTGGGGTAGGCTTTGGAGCCATGGATGCAAGAGGGACTTTGTCAGAGGTAAATGCTGCCAGGGGAGTAGCTACCTGAGCCCCCACAGGACCCTTTGGGGAATGAAGACAATCACTGCCTTTTGCAGGGCAAACAGACAGAGCTTCTGTAGCTTTTGAAGTGTCTTTCTCAATAGGGACTGCCTGAGGGGCGAGAACTACTGCAGAAGGGAGGCCCTTTGTGTCTTTCTTAGTGGAGGGGTCTGGGCACTTAGGAGAGGAAGCAGAATTGCTGTTGGCCTCTGGGCTTTTCTGAATGGGAGCACTGATGACCAAAGCACTTTCTGGAGCAGGTGCAGCAAGCACTTCTGTGAAAGCTGTAGGACCTTTCTTTGCTGGGAGCTTTTCAGACGCCTGAGGGGTAGTAGTTCCTGTGCTACAAGCATTGGACACTGGGGAAATATGGGAGTCTTTTTGGGAAGAAGTGACAATGGGTGAGAGAACAGAGGCCTCTTTAAGGGAGGGAGGAGTTGTAGCTGGGAGAGTAGAAGCCCTTTTGGAGGATGGGGCCTTTTTAGGAGGGGAAGAGTTGACTGTAGACATGAGAACTCCTTTGGATATTGAAGTTTCTGAGGTCTCCTTGGGGGCCCCTTTGAAAGATGGAGCTGTTGAAGCCTCAATGGGGGTGTCAGTAGCTGGAGCCTTTTTACAAGATGGGGTTGTTGTGGCCTCTTTTGGAGCTGTTTGAGGAGCTGCAGTAGCTGGGGTCTTTTTGGAGGGAGAAATCTTGACTGGGGGAGCTGGGGCTGCTGGGCTTTTGCTGGAGACTGGCATAATAGCTGGGGCAGCTAAATTCTCCTTGGGGACTGTAGTTGATGGGGCTTTTTGCAGACTGGGAGGAGCCATCTGTGCTAGTGAGGTGGTGACAGCTTTAATAGAAGGGCTTGCTGGAAACTCTTTAGGGGCTGAAGTCCTTGGTGCCTTTTTGGATGATGGAATTTTGGGGCTCTTTGTGAGGGAGAGAGGGAGGGTTGCTGGGGCTTCTTTGAGATCCACAGTCTTTGAGGTCTTCTTATGGGAAGGATTCTTGACTGGGGGCACAGCTGGGGTTACTGGAGTCTCTCTTGGGGAGACAGCAACTTCCTGTGTCTCAGCAGGCTTCTCTGGTGGTATAGTGGTGACCCTTTCAGAGGGTGGGGCTGCAGTTTTGGGTGCCTTTTTGGGGGAGGGACTTTCAGCTAGAGCAGGGGCATCTTTAGGAGATGGGGTTAGAGGAACCTGTTTAGGATCTACAGTTTTGGGGACCTTTTTGTGGGAAGAAGGAATTTCCAGTGGCATAGCTGTGACCCCTTCAGGTGGAGTTTCTTTGGGACCTACGGTTTGGGAGAGCTTTTTAGAAGATGGAGTTACTAGTGTTTCTTTGGGACTTGCCATTTTGGGAGTCTTTTTGGAAGATATGGGAATTTCTAGAGGTGCAGCTGTAACCCCTTCAGGAGATGGGGTTGTGGGTGTTTCTTTGGAGCCTGTCTTAGAGCCCTTCCTGGGGGAGGGAGGAATCTGCACTGGTGCAGTGGCAGCCCCTTCAGGAGACGGGGCTGGAGTCTCTTTGGGAGCTGCAGTTTTAGGGGCCTTTCTGGGGGAGGGAGGAATTTCCAGTGGTACAGCTGTGACCCCCTCAGAAGGTGCTGGAGTTTCTTTGGGGGCTGCAGTTTTGGGGGTCTTTTTGGAAGGCAGGGTTGCTGGAGCCTCTTTGGGACCTGCCATTTTGGGAACTTTTTTGGGGGATGGAGTTGTTGAGGTTTCTTTGGGGGCTGCAGTTTTAGGGGCCTTTTTAGGGGAGGCAGGACTCTCAGCTAGGACATTAGGGGCACCTTTGGGAGATAGGGTCACAGGAACCCCTCTGGAAACTGGAGTTGGGGGTGAAGGAGAAATCTCAAATGGCACAGCTATAACCCCTTCAGAAGATGTGGTTGGAGTTTCTTTGGGGGCTGTTTTGGGGGACCTTTTTGGGGATAAGGTTGCTGAATTCTCTTTGGGAGCTGCAGTTTTTGAGGTCTTTTTGGGGGAGGGAGAAATCTCTCCTGATACAGCTGTGACCCCCACAGGTGGGGCTGCAGTTTTGGATGCCTTTTTGGGAGAGAGAGGACTTTCAGCTAAGGCAGTAAAAGCATCTTTGGGAGAAGGAATCTGTTTAGGGACTGCATTTTGGGGGGCCTTTTGGGAGGAAGGAGTAATTTCCAGTGGCATAGCTGTGACCCCTTCAGGTGGAGTTTCTTTGGGGCCTGAAGTTTTGGGAGACTTATTTTGGGATGAGGCTGCCAAATTTTCATTGGGGGTTGCATTTTGGGGTATCTCTTTTGGAGGCAGAGAAACATCCAGGGGCACAGCTGTAACCCCTTCAGGTGGAGTTTCTTTGGGGCCTACAGTTTTGGGGGACCTTTTTGGGGATGAGGCTGAATTTTCGCCAGGAGTTGCACTTTTGGAGGTCTCTTTTAGAGGCAGAGAAATCTCCAATGGTACAGCTGTGACCCCTTTAGAAGGAATTTCTTTGGAAACTGCAGTTTTAGGGGTCCTTTTAGAAGATGAGGTTGCTGAACTTTCTTTGGGGGCTGAAGTTTTGGAGGCCTTTTTGGGGCAAGGAGGAATCTCCAGTGATACAGCTGTGACCCCTTCAGGAGATGGAGTCACTGGAGTTTCTTTGGGGGCTGCAGTTTTGGGGGACTTTTTGGAGCCAGGAGGAATCTCCAGTGATACAGCTGTGACCCCTTCAGGAGATGGAGTTGCTGGAGTTTTTTTGGGTGCTGCAGTTTTGGGGGACTTTTTAGGAGAGGTAGGAGTCTCAGCTAGGGTGGCAGGGGCACCTTTGGGGGATGGGCTTGTTAGAGCCCCACTGAGTACATCACTGGCTGGGGACTTTGGTAGGGAAGTAGGAGCCACATGTGGTAGAAGAGGAACCTCTTTGGGAAACTGGGATGTTGAGACTTCTTTGGAGGCTGCAATTTCTGTCGCCTTTTTGGAGGTTATAGCTGGGACACCCTTAGGGGATATGGGTTTTGGAGTCTTTTGTGGGGGAGAAGTCACTCTGGGAGTTGAGGTTAAAGTCTCTTTGGGGGCTGCAGGTGCTAGGGCATTGTTGAGGGAGGTAGGAATCTCAGCAGGAGCAATGGTGGCTTCATTAGGAGATGGGGCTGCAGGGATCTTTGGGGGAGACAGGGAAGTCACAGCCGGGACACTTTTGAGAGACAGGGTTGCTGAAGTATCTTTGGGGACTGCAGTTGTTGAAGTCTTTTTGGGAGAGGTAGTAGGAGTCACATCTGATATAATAGGGTCTACTTTAGGAGACTGGACTGCTGAGATCAGTCTGGAAGCTGTAATTTCTGGGGTCTTTGGGGGGGAAGGAAGAATTTCTTCTGGGACCTTTTTGGAGGGTATAGAAGTTTCTTTTGGAACAATAGGGGCCCCTTTAGGGGAGGGAGGAGCCCCAGTTGAAGGAACAGGGGCCTCTTTATTAAGTGAGCCTTTAGGGCCTTGAAAAGAAAGACCTGCCTCTGGAAGGAAAGAAGCTTCAAGTGGACAAAGAGGAGATGAAACATTTCCAGGAGAAACATCTGAAAGAGCAGAACCCTTCTTGGATGCAGGCCGTTTCATCTGAGCAGACACACTAGTGTCTAAAGATGAGGAGTCAGCTAGACAAACCACAGTCCCTTTGGAAGACACAGAAACATCTGGGTGCCCTTCACGAGAGGAGCCTGAAGACTCCATATGAGAGACAGCATCAACTTTCCTTGCACTGGAAAAAGAAATCTCAGCTAAGGGAGGATCAGGAAAGGGTACAGACTTGGGACTTTCAGGGGACAATGCCAAAGTAGTCTCAGAAACAGAAGCATTCTGGGGGGACAAAGCCATAGATGAAGCCACAGGACAGCCTTCAGAGGCTAAAGGAACCAGAGGTGAAGCGGTAGAAGGAACAGTATTTTTGGCAGTTCTAGGAGCCATTGCTGGGGCAGTAACGGAACTTTTGAGAGGCTGATTCACAGGGTTTGCGCGGACACAAGAATCTGCCCTGATGACAGCAGGTGGAGAGTCAGCATGCAGGGAAGTAGTAGGAGCAACACCAGCAATGGCTGGCCGCACTACAGGGGCAGGTCCTCCTGTAATCTTTGTTACAGGGTCTTCTAAAAGCGCTATTGGGGCCAAGGGTTGTAGAGTAGCGTCTTTTCTGGTAGGGAGCTCTGCCTGGGCTGGAGAAACAGTGGCTCCTACATTTACCAATACTGAAATAGGAAGATTTTTAAGGCCTTCAGTGGCTGGCAGAGGAGACACTGGCACCCCTACAGTAGCTGATACTGGAGGAGCAGGAAACTGCTTGTGAGCAGCAGGTACTACAAGTGAAGTAACAGGGGAAGCTGGGTCTTTACTACTTACAAGGCCTGATGAAGCTGGAGGGGGCACATGAGTGGCAGGTGCTACAGAAATAGCAGAAGGGTTATCCAGGGCAGGGTGGGTGGCTCCAATACAGGAGACAGGAGTTTCTTTTAAGCCAGTTTTTTGAGAAGCGGGAACTTGAGTCACCAAAGGCTGGAAAGCAACATTAGAATCTTTGGGAACAAGAGAGGCTGTAGGAGACAAGGAAGTACCGGCTACATTTGAAGAGCCAGGAGGGCTGCAGAGTTCATTAGTAACAGCAGAGGAGCCTTTGTCAACAGATGGAGCTACCCTGGAATCAGCAGCCAGCAGCCTGGAGGGAAGGGTAGGAACTACACATCGCTCAGGTGGGCAAGAGGCTGCAGTACCAGAGTGACCTACACAAGTGGGGTAACTCACTGCAAGACCTGACTGACCTGGAGGCTGGATGGGAGAATCCAAAGAACTGTGATGCAGAAGTGGAAGATGACAGCCCAGAGAAGTCGAGGGTGCTGGGGGGATGCTGGGAGTTGCAGTGTTCTGAGCAGGTGAACTAACAGGTCCCTTTAGGTTAAGGCTTAGCCGACTTTGTGTCAGAGCTGAGGAAACGGGGACACCCCTCCCTGGGGAGGTGATGGGTAGTGTTTGAGGACAGGACATTAAACCAGGCTGAATGGAGGCCAGGGGGGTTTCAAGGTGGGAAGGAAAAGCACTGACTACATCTGGAGGACGTGGGGTAGTGCCTTTTAGATTCAGGGTTTCCTGAGAGGGAACTTGACTGGTGGAAGTCTTTGGTTCTAAGGGAGGGATGGAAGCTGCTGATGGAGGTGAGGTGAGAGGGGGACACACAGAGCTCTTCTGAACTGAGTGAGGAGCTAACGCCACCAGAGACAAGGGAGTGGAGGAAGAGGAGGAGGAGAGGGCACCTTTCTGAGCTAGACCTATCATGGGAGAGGCCAAGGCTAGTGCAGCTGGGGAGATGGGAGGCCCTATCAGGTGTGGCAGGAAAGTTGGGGTGGAAGGGGTGGTTCCAGAGGGCAGAGCAGTTTCAGCTGTTATGGGCTGGGCAAAAGGAACTTCAAAGGGGGTCGTTGAGGAAACACTAGAAGGGAGTGGAGAAGGCTGAGGAGCAGTTACTAGAGGGCTTTGCTGGGGGCCCAGGGAAGGAGGAGGGGTAGGTCCAGGCTGCCCTACAGCAGCAACACTCAAGGCTGAAGACATAGGAAGCACAGCTGGAGAAAAGCAAAAATAAAATAAAAAACAAAACAAAACAAAAAAGGAAATAAAGGGAGGGGGGGGAAAGGTGAGTTGTGCAGCCCAAGTTGGTAACATGCCTCACAGGAAACAACAAAGTTTAAAATCTGAGAATGACGGTCACCACACGGGATTAGAAACAGGTGACAAGCAATATCAACTTTGCCTATGTATATTTCAGTGATTAAGTGGACTACATCCTTCAAAATAAACCAACTATTTTAAGGCGGGGCAAACAGTCCAAGACTAGCTCATCTCTAAATGAAGAGCACAGGCCCACACCCTGATACTGATTAAGCCTAGGGCTTTACACACGCTACACAAGAACTCTACTTAAGATTATATATGTATATACATATACACACACATAAACAAATATAAATAAACCTTAGCCCCCTTTTTGAGATTACACACACACACACAAATATAAATAACCTTAGCCTTCTTTTTTTGAGACAGTCCTACTAGTTTCTTAGACTGGCCTAAATTGAATCTACAACTCTCAGCTGCTAACACCCTGCGGCACTAGCCACTAACCCGGAGTAATTTCCTCCTCCTTCACAAAACTAACACTATTCCCAATGTTTTATTTTTTAGACATGGTCTCACTGTAGTTCCAAGAACGCAGGGTTGTCTCTATCTCTGGATTAAAGGAGTGTGACCACACCTCACTCAATCTTTCCTGGCCGTACGTTTAGACTTTGGGGTAGGGTAGGGTATGGAAAATGAGACTTCAGTTATGCTGGAACACATTTTAGAGAGGATACAGCTATAGACTAACTCAGTTCCACTAAAGCTGAAGCTCAGCATGTGGCACCAGACACGGACCTCAGCAGAAGCAGGTCACANACATGCTCCCTACTCCTTAATCTAGGTTAAGTATGCTATCCTGTCTAGTCTACTATTTGGCACCACAAAGATTTCTGAAGGAGCATAATTTCTGCCACTCAAGAGACAACACTGAATTAAATGAGTCAACAAATGATAAATACCTAGAAGGGTATTCCAGCTTATTCCCAAATTCTTACAGTAGAGAAGTGGCTGAACCAGTCTTTCTGGAGAACTGGTAGGTCAAAGCCTTCTAATTATAATGCAAATATTTCTTGTGTACATATTAACTAGAATTTTAAAATATGCCCACATTTCTAGCTTTTATATTATAACCAATATACTGACTGTTTTCATTCATTTCAATAATAATTAGTTACAGACATTATAGGTATACCCTCAATACAAGTTCAGACTAATTAGGAATATCTTTAGCAACACTAAGGACTGCTTTAGATCAGGATATTCTAAATCCACTTTCAGCTTCCACATTTGTAAAACAGTTTAACTCTGTTGAGCTCTGGAGCTGCAGATCCCCAGAAACCATTCCTTCTCCACACCGTCCAGTTCCCAACTCCTTTTTGGTCTAGCAGCTGGATTAATCCCTTCAGCTGCTAAAATCAGACAGGTGGGGAAGGAGGACTTTAGTGCTTTTAAATATAAATAATGTTAATTCCAAAAGAAAACACAAACTCCCACGCGTAAAGACAAAAATTCTACTTTAAAAAAGTGGAGGACATATCTCCCCCCCCCCCCTCAAAACAGGGTCTGTGTAGCCCTGGCTGTCCTGGAACTCTGTAGACAGACCAAGCTGGCCTCGAATTCAAGAGATTTGTGTCCATGCCTCCCAAGCACTGAGATTAAAGGCAGGCACTACTGCCCAGCCTTTATCTTACGGCTATCCTTAAGATATCCTTCATTTAGTTCTGTAGAGCTGACTCAGCAAACAAAACCATTCTTGTTCTTTTCACAAGCTCTTTTTAAAAGTTCCCTATCAAAATGTGTTAACCAGCATTCAAGCCTATCTTCAGACTACATTCTATTTCAGTTGGAAAATCCCAAGAATTTATTTCAGTCTTATGTAATGGGCCTACGCTAGCAAGTGTTATCAATCCCTTTGAGTTAACCAACACAGGCTGAGGCTTAGGTAGGCCATGCTTATAAGCAGCAGTATGTCATCCAGACATGTGATGAAAGGCTCGGTGCCAATCATGGCTATCTAAAACCTCGACCTAACTTGCTGGCTGGAACTTCACCAAAGCTCAGGTCTCCTTGGCCTGCCTGAGCCACCCAGATAGAACAGACCAGGACGACCCAGCCCCTTCCCTACTCGGGTTTCCTATGTGTGTAGATTCCACAGAAGAGCTTTTCAAGCAGCTGGTGTATTCACAGAGCAGGCTAGGGAACCCGCGTATAAATCTCAAAGATACAATCTTTCACTTTCTTCCCCCGAAGAGTCATTCCCCTTCCCCCAGGCAAGGTAACAATTAGATCGCGTACTAAAGCTACAATCCCATTTCAAATTTTTCTTTAAAGTCAGTAAACTACAAAAGGCAGAAAGGTATCTGTCCCCTTTACCCAACAAAAGGTTTTAGGATCAATTTTCATGAACAGCAAGAGCTACGGTCACCTACCTGTCTCAGCCTGAGGCTGTGGCAACTCCTGCTCTGTAGCAGGGACGGTTTCTGTGGCTTCACCGGGCATTTCTGAAGGGAATAAAACGGAGGCCCCGAATTAACTAGGGCGGATTCACCTGCCTAGCCCAAGGATTCCGTCTAGTCAAGTATTCCGGAAAAAAAAAAACACCAAAAATCAAAAACCTGCATAAGGCCCATTGAGAAAACAAATTCCCGAGGATCCGGACAACCTCCCCAAAGCGACTGGAAACGGGGTCAAACTACGCCACGACCCTCGGACGCCTGCTCAGAGGATCTGACCTCACGGAGCCGCTTCACTTAGCAGAAAGCTGACTTCGCCCTGGCCAGGTCCTCGTTTTCACTCTTCCGATCGATCCCACAAGGGCAGCAATCAATCCCAAGGTCTGGCTCCTAACCGTGAGCATCCAGGCGCTACTCTGGGATCCCCCGCCCCGACTCGCAGAGCAAGAACACGGGGTGCCCCAGGGAGAGAGACGCTGCAAGTTCCAAGGCTGTGAGCCCCCTTAACCTCCTGGTCCAGATCCCCGTGGCGCCCTTCCCAACTGCAGACGCGCCCAGCCTCTCCGGCTCTACCGCAATGGTTCCAGCGTTCCCACGCCTTAAACCCGGGGCCCTCCGGTCCTGCTGTTGCCGGGACCCAAAGCTCAGACCCCATTTTGCCCGCAGGCGCGGGGGCGAGTTAAGAACGCTGAGCCCCAAAGAGCCGCCGGTGATGCTTAACTAAACGCCCGGCGCCGCCGAGCGGGCAATAGGCGAGGATGGCTACGGATGGAAAGCAAAGGCGCCAGCGGCACTTACTGTGCGGAGATCACGGAACCAAGATGGCGGTAGAAAGAGAACAAGCGAGCCCGTGACCCACGCCTGTTGCAGAAGGAAGCCGGGCGCTGAGAGGGCGGGACCAGCATGCGCTTCCGGGTCAGGCGCGTGGGCCTCCACTTCCTGTAGCCAGCCGAGCAGCTGTTCTCCTGGGCACGGTGGTGGCGCGGTCTAAATAAGGCTATGAATTCCGAAGAGGACGCGCGGGCCTGGCTGGGGCGGTAGGGGCCGCCCGGTCATGGCCTTGACCCCGAGGGACGCGCCAAGACCGCATGCGAAACAGCAACAGCTGTTTAGGACGGCGTCCGGGTTTCCTCTTTAAGAGAACGAGTTGCTGATTAGCAGGGAACGTCACAGAGCCTGCGTTCGCGCCGTTGGAGAGAAGTGACCTAGGTTTAAATTTTAGAAATAGAGGATTTAGGACAGCAAAAGCTCGGTTCTCTCCAGGGAAAACCCTCAAACACAGAGCATAAACACAGTTCGCTTCGCCTGATACCCTGGGCACTTCTCAGATATTCAAGATCAAGTTCACCCGTTTTTAGGGTCGCAAGACATTAAAAACTCACACTTGGAAGCCGGGCGTGGTGGCGCATGCCTTTAATCCCAGCACTCGGGAGGCAGAGGCAGGCAGATTTCTGAGTTCGAGGCCAGCCTGGTCTACAAAGTGAGTTCCAAGACAGCTAGGGCTATACAGAGAAACCCTGTCTCGAAAAACAAAAACAAAAAAACCACACTTGAGCCTGGGAAGGTAGCTCGGTTGGTAGAGTGAATGCCCAGCATGCAAGAAGTCCTGGGTTCCATTCACAGCACCACATAAAATCGCAAGTAGCTCGAGCCCTTAATCCAGCACATTGAAGGCAGTGACAGGATCAAAAGTTCAAAGTCCTCTTCAAAACCTCAACACAATGAATTTTGTGTGTGCACTCTTTTGTTTTGAGACAAGGTTTCTATGTAGCCCTGGCTGGCTTCCAACTCGCATAGAAATCCACCTGCCTCTACCTCTAGAGTGCTGGAATTAAAGGCTGGGCTTAGTAGCTCAGCCTTGCTTTGTGCTTCTGAGACAAGGTCTTACTCTATAGACCAGACTGACCTTAGAGAACTGCCTGCCTCTGAACCTAGCAAATTTGGAGCTAGCCTGGGCTAGATATTGAGAGCTTGTCTCAAAACAAACAAAAGCTCATACTTTTTGAAAGTAGAATATACTATAAACCCAATATTTTGTCAAAGAAGTAGTTACTTACACTCCATCTGTCAACTCTACAAAAGGACTCAATTTTGGGCCTGAATTACTTAGCTCACCTGCTGCTGTTGTTCTTTGTTTTTAAAGCAAACTCTATACTGGTCCAGAGTAGTCTCAAACTTGCTGTCGTCCTCAAAAGTGCTGAGATTACAGCTGGACACCATTGTATCTGGCTAACAACACTTACTTGATTTGGTTGACTGTGTTTTCTAGGAAGCATTAAGAAAGTTAAACATGAGCCGGGCATGGTGGCACACGCCTTTATTCCCAGCACTTGGGAGGCAGAGGCAGGCAGATTTCTGAGTTCAAGGCCAGCCTGGTCTACAAAGTGAGTGCCAGGACAGCCAGGGCTATACAGAGAAACCCTGTCTCGAAAAACCAAAAAAAAAAAAAAAAAAAAAAAAAAAAAAAAAAAAAAAAAAAAAAAAAAAAAAAAAAAAAAAAAAAAAAAAAAAAAAAAAAAGAAAAAAAGAAAGAAAGAAAAAAAAAGTTAAACATTTGAAAAGTACCTTAAGCCCTGATTGGGCTGGTCAGCTGGTTCAGCCGGTTTAGGTACTTGTGCAGGTTGGGCAGCCTTCCATCCTTGGAAGGTTATCCGTGGAAAGGCAGAAGAGAACAGTACACACAGATCAAGTACACATAAAGAGTGAAAAAAAGGGGGGGGGAAGGATATGACTGCCCCTAGTTATGGAGGAAGATAAAGTTCGTTACAGATATGTGGGAGAGGGATTTCCAGTCCAGAGGACATGACCAGACTGAGCTTGCCCATGTAGGGGGAGGGAACCAGGTGTAGCAGCCTGGAACCCAAAGGTACAAAAGGGTGGGTAATCAAAATGTCTGGATTATACAGGGAAGAGTCTCTGTGGGAAGGGAGAAGGGTAGCTCAGCCCTTGGGCTAGAGTTCAGGTACAGGGCAGAGTGGGTCAGCCAGACCCTGTAACAGATGGCTAGCACCTAAGGGATGCTGGGAGTGCCTGGAGGCCATGTCCACTTTGATATATTAATTAGGCACCTCTGCCATTTGTCTCGGGTTTGAAACTTAACCTTATCAAAATCTGGGCTGAAGATAAGAATAGCCAGTTACAGGAGCACTAGCTGCCATTTCAGAGGGCAAGGGTTTGATTCTCAGAGTCTACAGCACTTCTGTCTGAAACTACAACTCCTGGAGAATTCCAAGCCCTCTTCTGGGCTCTGGGGTGCACAGACATATCCATAGGCAACACTACACCCATACTCATTAAAGCAGAAATAAAAGAAAAAATGTTTTGAGATGTTGAGTATAATGAATGAGAATTAGGGCAAGCAAATCAGGATTAATTGGAGTAGTTGACTTTACAAGGACTGGGGAATTCTGAAATCACCCCCAGATAGGAGAGACTGCAAGTGACTAGGAACAGATGTGGACCTGAGACTACAGCTCAGGCAGAAGTCACACTTCTGCAGCATATGTGACGGCACTATTCCATTCCCAGTACTTCACACGATCAGGCGTGATAGTGAGAGCTTGTAATAGCAGCACTTGGAACAGGGAGGTTATCCTTAGCTACACCAACCTTCATGCCCATAAAAACAATTTGCAATCTCTTTTGACTCTCATGTGGATCATTTAGGCTATTTAGCCTATTATTGCCTTCATCTGTAAAATGGGGATATTTGTTACTGCTCCATAGGATGGCTAGGAAGGCAACAGGTAATATATGCACATGACCTTTGTTACTACTAAAAGTGTGGCTAAAAGGCTCTATGGCCCATCTGTCGCCACATCTACTTGGGGAACTGAGGCAGGAGGATGGAGTTGGAAGCCCATCCACTTCTTTTCATGAGTAACTAATCTGGAAGACTCAGCTCTTCTGAGGGAAGGGGAGCTGCATTGGGGTACAGCTTCCTCACACTCCAGTTTCTTTACCTTGTCTCCTCCTCTTTCCTTTCTTCAACAGGGTTTCTCTGTATAGCCTTGGCTGTCCTCGAACTCTTTATGTAGGCTGGCCCTGCCTCCTGAGCTTAAAAGCTTGTGTTCAACACTGCCGGTTTTTCTTTCTTCTTTTTTAAGATTTATTTATTATTATAAATAAGTACACTGTAGCTGTCTTCAGAAGCACCAGAAGAGGGCATCAGATTTCAGGTTGTGAGCTGGGATTTGAACTCAGGACCTTTGGAAGAGCAGTCAGTGCTCTTACCCATTGAGCCATCTCACCAGTCCTGCCAGTTTCTTTTCTTAAATCCACCTTGGATTTAAGAGCAGCTGATACTTCCTCTCAGACTGGGCTTCCCTGAAATACATAACAGAGGAGCAGATGCCAGCTCTTCCAGCCAGGACAGTGGTGAGGCTACTTGGGCTCATGGACGATTTCTTTTTTTTGGGGGGGGGGCGCGGGGTTTGAGACAGGGTTTCTCTGAATAGCTCTGGCTGTCCTGGAACTCACTGTAGACCAGGCTGGCCTCGAACTCAGAAATCCGCCTGCCTCTGCCTCCGAGTGCTGGGATTAAAGGTATGTGCCACCACGCCTGGCTTGAGAAATTATTTTTAAAAAATTTTCTGTATTTTATTTTATCTGAATGTATGTCTGTGCAGCAGTTATGTAGTACCCAAAAAAGCCAGAAGCTTTGAGCCATCATCTCTGTAGCCCAGTAACAATTATAATTATATAATTAAAATTCTATATTATAGAAGTTTTAATTGACCCACTACTTCTTAGAAGCTGGACACTAAATAATCCTTAGTATCCAGAAACTTAAATAAGGAGTTTTGCAAAGTGGCTTTTAATATTTTTCCTTTAAGAGTAGGTGAGGAGATCTAAGTGTTTAGACAAAAATAAATTGTTTTGAGACAAGGTCTCATATAAATGCAATTCTTTTTTTCAAAGATTTATTTATGTATATGAGTGGGCTGTAGCTGTACAGATGGTTATGAGCCATCATGCGGTTGCTGGAATTGAACTCAGGACCTCTGTTCACGTTGGCCCCGCTGGCTCCATCCAGTTCAAAGATTTATTATTATATGTAAGTTGTAGCTGTCTTTAGACACACCAGAAGAGGGCATCAGATCTCATTAAGGATGGTTGTGAGCTACCCTGTGGTTGCTGGGATTTGAACTCAGGACCTTTGGAAGAGCAGTCAGTGTTCTTAACTGCTGAGCCATCTCACCAGCCCAATAAATGTAATTCTTAACTCTGCTGGCCTGGAACTTGCTATGTAGCCCAGGCTGCCTCAGATTCCGAGATCTACCTGTCTGTGCTGGGATGAACGGCAGCATTATGTCCTGACCCTTATAATAGCTTATTTGTTTTGGTTGTTGGTTACCACATTTTTGATGATTCCTTTTTATTTTTTTTATGTGTACTGGTGTTTTCCTACATATACATCTGTGTGAAGGTGTCAGATCCCGTAGAGTTGGAGCTACAGACAGTTGTGAGCTTCCATGTAGGTGCTGGGAACTAAACCCAGGTCTTCTGGAAGAGCAGCCAGTGCTCTTAGCCACTGAGCCATCTACCTATTCCAGCCCAAGTTGGTTACATTTTAAAGCTGCTTCTTTGTGGTGAATTCATCCAGCTGCTGAGGGAAAAACTGAAAATGTTTGATAAAGAACATTCTATTAAGCCCTAATATTGTTCATCTTTGGAAATTTTGGTGGGTTTAGTTATCTGTTTAAAAACATTTTTAAAGCCTGGCGTGGTAGCGCACGCCTTTAATCCCAGCACTTGGGAGAAAGAGGCAGGCGGATTTCTGAGTTCGAGGCCATCCTGGTCTACAGAGTGAGTTCCAGGACAGCCAGGGCTATACAGAGAAACCCTGTCTCGAAAAACAAAACAAAAATAATTTTTTTTTTTCTCCCCAAGTGCTGGGATCAAAGGCGTGCGCCACCATGCCCGGCAGGATTATCTTTTTATATAATACATTTTACAAACTTCTGCAGTTCACTTCTTTCTTGTTTTATTGTTTCAGGGCTCTTGACACCCTCTTTGGTCTCACAAACCAGGTCTCTTTGACATAAATTATTTCTTGAAAGAAAGTTATGCTTTAAGGACTAAGGCCCATTGATGATTCTACTGTATTTATTAAGTTCTCCATGGTTGAAGTTAGAAGGCATTCACGTTGGTTTTATGGGAGCTGTTTTCTTCAGAAATCTTTTTGTAAATCTAAAACAAAATCGAAAACGAAAACAAAATTTTAAAAATAAAAATATGGTTTAAGTGAAATAATTAGTAAAAGAAAAGGTGATTTATCTCCATATTTTGCTTTGTTTCAAGCTTCTATTAATTCACACTATATATAAAGGCATGTTTTCACACTTGTTGAAGCCCAGATTTTAGGTTGATCCAGGACAGAATGAGAATACAGAGATCTTGGCTGGCAAGACTGCTTGTGGGTGTGGGTGCTTGCTGCCAAGCCTGAAGATCTGAGTTCAAGCCCCAGGACCTAAATGGGTGGAAGGAGAGAACTAGCCATGGCAAGTTGTCTTCTGACTTCTACATACATTCTGTGGCAAATGTGTACACACAGACACAAACACACACACACTAAGTAAATAAACATAAAACAACAAAAAACACCCACAAAGGATACAATAAATCAGGAATTTTTCTTTTCTAGATTAGACAAAGATTAGTTTTACAAAGACAAGGGGAAGCTCATCTTACCACTCTTCTTGAGAAGTTCCCCTTTCCGGGATTTATCCAGGTTTTCAAGAAACTGTTCAAATACTTTCACATATGGTGCTAGACTGGTCTTCTTATAATCTAAGTCATAAGACATGTACATTAGAGCAAGCAAGTTGGCAGAAAGAGCATAAATATTTTATAACAACCAGAGTTAGTTCTTTGAAGAAGTAAGATTGACAGACCTTTAGTCAACCCAATAAGAGATATAAATGTATCAAACAGAGAACAGAAGGTGTTATTCCAACACATTCCACAGAAATACTGAGACATGGTAGTGATTACTACGAAAACTTATACTCAGAAGAAATAGAAGGATTTCTAGATGCATATCACATACCAAAATTAACTCCAGGAGACATAAATAACTTTAAAGAGACACATCACAAATAGAAGCTGGAGAGAGTCACTAATGTCCCACCCCCTTCTCCTAGTTTTTTTTGGAAACAGACAGGATTTCTCTGTGTAGCCTTGACTGTCCCGAACTAACTCTGTAGACCATGCTGGCCTCAAACTCGCAGATACTCTCCTGCCTCTGCCTCCCAAGTGCTAGAATTAAAGGCCATGCCACCATGCTTGACCTACCCAACACTCAAGGACTATCTCATACCAATTTTTAAAAAGTTTGTTCCACAAACAGAAAAGGAGGAACACCATCAGATTCATTCTATGAAGGCAATCTTATCCTGGTAGCAAAACCAAGTAAAGACACAACACACACACACACACACACACACACACACACACACACACACACACACCAAACTACAGAACAATTTCTTTGATGAGCATAGATGTAAAAATTCTCAATAAAATACTTGCAAGCTAAATCAGGAACACATTAAGAAGACTATACACTATGAACAAGTAGGCTTTGTACCAGAGAGGCAAGTTTGGTTCAACATACGTACATCTATAAATGTAATACATCATATGGATAAACTTAAGACAGAACTGCACAGCATCACGAAGTTCGATGTGCCCTCATGATCAAAGTCCTAGAGACTTTATAGTTGGAACAGACCTCGAAAAGATAAAGGTTATATACCACAAACCTATAGACAACATTATGTAAAATAGAGACAAACCAAGAACACTTCCTCTGAAAATCAAGAACAAGACAAGGATACCCACCTTCCCAATGTCTTTTATGTCTTTTTAGACTTTTTATTTCATATGTATGTTTGCCTGAATGTATGTCTCTGTGCCACATGCATGCAGTGCTCATGGGAGCCAGAAAAGGGCACCGGACACCCCTGGGACTTGAGTTACAACCAGCTCTTATGACGTGGGGGTTAGACCTTGAACCTGGGTCCTCTGCAAGAGCCGTATGTTCTTTTTTTAACTGCTGAGAATTCTCTCTAGCACCTCCCCTGCTCTTTATTTGATACAGTGCTCAAAATCTTAGCTCTAGCAGTTACAAAATAGACAGACCTAAAAGGGATAAACACAGGAAAGGAGGAAGACAAGTCATACTCTCTGTACTTATAGATGACATGACTCTATAGAATATCCTAAAAACTTGTAGGGTACAAAATCAGCCTTTATATAAACCAATAATGTATTCTCAGAGAAAGAAATTAGGAAAAATATCCCATTTAATTTTTTTGGTTTTGTTTTATTTACTTTTGGCACATTGGTGTTTTGCCTGCATGCATGTCTGTGTGAGGATGTCAGATCCCCAGGACTGGAGTTACAGAATGCTGTGAGCTGCCATGTGGGCACTGAGAATTGAACTGGGGTCCTTTGGAAGAACAGCCAGTGCTCTTAACCACTGGGCCATCTCTCCAGCCCCAAATATTCCATTTAAAACAACTCTAAAACCAGAAAATGAAGTGCTTGGGAATATATCTAACTAGAGGAAGCACTCCACAACAGAATTTACCATGGAGCTGGCTTCAGGATAGACAGTGACCCAGGGTGGCCTGCTTCTAAGGAAAGTCACCTACAAGAGTGCAGACAGGTAAGACACTGTTGTCGATGGGAAGCTTCAGCCCAGTAGCCTACCTCTGACTCTGTGTCTGCTGTCAGCTTCATTCTCCTCCTTTTCCTTCTCATGAGTGGAAACCATATCCAATTCCCGGCAGATGGCACTGCAAGCAACAGAACATGAGAACGTTTGGGTTGTTTCCTGGTCCCACATCACCTAGTGGCATACTAGCACTCGAAGCTCACAATCTGTGAAAACCACATGCTCGAGGTACAGCTTAGTGGTAGAGCCACTGTCTGCATAGTTACCATGCGCCAGTGCAGCTTATCAATAGAGTAACTGTCTGCATATGTAATAGGTCCTGGCACTTCTGGCTCTGAACAACAAGCAAATAACCCACCTGCCACCTCAGTGGGGTCTTACAGAGCGGCCTCAAACTTGTTATATAGTCAAGGATGGCCCTGAGTTCCGAGGCCTGAGGCTACAGGTGTATACCACAACACCTGCTGTTACACACTCCATCTAACTCCCCAGCCTGGAGCTCTGCCTCTGGATTATGGCATGTCAAGTCTACAGATCAAGTAAAATCTATTCAAAATTTAAAAAAAGTCACAAGTAAGGAATGATCACTGATTGGGAACATACCTTATAGTTGGAACAGTAAACGGATCAAACTGATCCACTTTCTGAAAATCGATAGGCACAGAAATCCGACCTATGAGAACCAGAAATTATAAATGCACGATTGTTGGTTGATGTGTTTCTGAATAATTTTTGGTTACAATCTGGCAAAGTTCTGGGGATATAGTTTAGTGACTTGCATGCTTTTTTTTTAAAAAAAATGATGTATTTTATTTATGTGAGTACACTGTCACTCTCTTTAGACACACCAGAAGAGGGCATCAGATCTTATTACAGATGGTTGTGAGCCACCATGTGGATGCTAGGAATTGAACTCAGGACCTCTGGGAGGGCAGTCAGTGTTCTTAACCACTGAGCCATCTCTTCAGCCTGTGACTTGCATGCTTAAGGTCCTGGGTTCAATCCTTAGCCACACACACACACACACACACACACACACACACACGCACATACACACGGCAATTTTTTTTTTTTTCAAAATTTTTGTTATTATAAGGGGTTTTAAATACAGTTTTTGGGGCCGGAGGTACCACTATATAGCTCTAGTTGTCCTTGAATCACTGCTGTGCAGATAAAGCTGGCTTTGAATTTTCAGCAATCTTCCTGTCTCTGTCTGAGTATTGGGATGGATTTTATGGAAGAGCCGGCACATTAAGGTCTCACTATGTAGCCCGATCTGGTCTTGAACTTATGAACCTCCTGAGCACTGAGACTATATGTATGTATTGCTACACTTGACCACAATGGACATCTTAAGTTTAATGTGTGCGTGTTCTATGAACAGGAGTTCAGGTGCCCGCAGAGACCAGAGGCATCAGATCCCCTTGGGGCTGGGTTTACAGGCAGGTGTGAGCTGCATGACGTGGGTGTAAGGATTCAAACTTAGGTCCTGTCGAAGAGCAGTACATGTGGCAAGTGCCCTTTATCCACTGAGCCATCTTAGCAGTTCCACAAAATAAACAAACAAACAAACACACACAATATATATATATATATATATATATATATATATATATATATATATATATATATATATATATATATACATATACACACACACACATATATATATATTTTTTTTTTTTGGTTTTTCGAGATAGGGTTTTTCTGTGTAGCCTTGGCTGTCCTGGAACTCACTCTGTAGTCCAGACTGGCCTCTGCCTCCCAAGTGCTGGGATTAAAGGTGTGTGCCACTATGCTCGGCTCAAAATATTTTGAAAATCTAGTCATGTGGCCATAAAGATATTATTGGTCAAATGATGGACTGCACAGACAATGGTACCTAGCAACAAGCAGCTTATTTTGTATAAAAATATACTGTGATGTCTGCTTGGCAATAAAATAAATGATATTTCGCTAAAGGTAATGTTAAGTTGGTAGTTAGCATGATCTTATAAATCTACATCTGAGGAGATACAGAAAATGTGTACCTAGGAGCTGAGGATACAATGCTTTTTTTTCTTTCTTTCGAGACAGGGTTTCTCTGTATAGACCAGGCTGTCCTTGAACTCAGAAATCCGCCTCCCCCCCCCCCCCCCCCCCCCCCCCCCCCCCCCGCCAGTGCTGGGATTAAAGGTGTGCGCCACCACGCCCAGCAATGATTTCTTTTGGAGTGGAGTCCCACTATGGAACCTAGGCTGGCTTGAAACTTGCTATGTAGCCGGGGATGACTCTGACCTTCCTTTCGCCTCCCTACCTTCTGAGTGCTGGGATCACAAATGTGTAAAATCTCGGTTCTCCGTTCTAGGATTCAGTTTGTTTTCTTTTTTTTCTTCCTTTTTTTGAGACAAGATTCCCAGATAGCCAAGGCTGGCCTCAAGCTCCACATTGCATTATTGATCCTCCCATGTCCTCCTCCTAATTAGTGGGATTGTAGGCCTGTGCCATCACACAGTTTTATGATTGCTGGGGATGGAGCCCAGGGCTTTGGGTATGCCAGGCAAACATTCTATAAACTGAGCTACATCCCCAACCCCAAAACCTTTATCTAGTAGCAGTTTTCCCTGGAGCTCCTTAACTGACAAAGGGAACGTAGGTAGAAAGTAGCCAACAAGTCGGCTCTTCAACCTTTTGCCTCATGGACATGTCTTCACAACTAATGACATCCTTGCTAACACATACTGAGACAGTTGGGGTGGCACACGCCTTTAATACCAGCACTGGGGGGGTGGGGGGGGTAGGGGGCTGTGGACAGAGACCGGCAGATCTCTGAGTGAGGCTTGATCTGCATCGTGAGTCCCAAGCCGGCCAGGGCTACATCGTGAAACCTTGTCTCATAAGACGAGACTGTTTGCACTGTACCTGTCTTGGGATGAACACTGAAAGGGCTCTTCAGTAAGTGATTGACTCCCTTGCTAACGTTGACATCCAGGCGTGGGAAACAGTACTGGAGCATGACCTCCCACTCCAGCCAGGGGCCACACTTATCGTTCTTCACATTCTAAAAGCAGATGTGAGAGAGACCGCCATGAGGACCAGAAGGAGCACAGTCATAACTCGGTCAGGAGCTGTGTTGGTGTTGGCAAACACGGAGCCCAGGGGTGGATACCTGAGGTGAGATGGCCACTTTCCTCAGGTATTCCCAGCGCTGAGGTGAGCTGTGTAACTTCTGAAACCCTCTTTGCAGCTCATCATGAATCGGTGAAGCTTTGTTAAGGAGCCTGCTCACTCTGGATACCTCAATGAGGAAGTCTTTAGTACATATTATTACAAGAAGGTTGATGCTTCACACGTTCAGAAACTGTTACTGATTCTTGAGACACAAGTGCTCAGCACTTTTACACCATTAAAAGTTCCCCCGTGCAACTACAGTAGTGATCTGGCAGAAAGAACGCTAACGTAATTAGAGAGCATTTATGGCCTCATATCTAGATGAAGTGATTCCCCACCCTTAGCCACTAATTCTAGGAACAACTTGTAAAATGAAGAAACTATTCTACAGAATGGTCCCATTTCTTACTGTAGCTCAATGATACAAAAATGTAGACATGCAGGAGATAATTGCATAAAACAAAAGATTAAGTATCTAGGAACATAAGAGACTATGCAGATGGCACACATGTATAATGTCACAGAGACTATGCAGGCAGTACACATGTATAATGTCAGACACTATGCAAACAGTACACATGAATAATGTCATAGAGACTATGTAAATGCACACATCTATAATGTCAGAGACTATGTGGACACACACATCTATAATGTCACAGAGACTATGTAAATGCATACATCTATGTCACAGACTGACACAACTGGCTTAAATAGTAACCACAGGAAAGGATATTCTCAGGAACAAGGGCTAAAATCTTATCCCAGTTTTCTTTATTTTCAAGAATATCTTGGCCGACTAAGGCATATTCTTCAAAGTACTTTTTAATTATGTTTATAGATTTTCTGTAGGAATAACAGTAACAACAGTATTAGCAAGACACGGGGTACACAGGCACTCTCCTACTAGGTGGGGTCACTTGATTTTTTCTGAATTTCTAGAACTAGATAAATGGAACGAGACCCTTTTGTTAGTTGAGTTAAAACTAGACACTTAAATGGAAATAGCCTAGCATGTACCTGTCTAAGTATTTGGGTAATGTTTGGTTCTTAAAATTATTTTATTTTGAGACAGGGTCTCACTGTGCAAGTCTGGATGGCTTGTGACTCACTATGTAGACCAGGCTGACCTCTGGAGAGATCTGCCTGCCTCTGATTCCTTGGTATTGGGATTAAATAAAGGCGTGTGCCACACCATGCCTAGCCTAAATGATTACTTCTTAAATCCTGTAATCTATAATGTTACTAACATCACAGGACATGCAACAGTGGTAGAAATCCAGGTAGGGTTCCAGGACAGCCAGGGCTGCACAGAGAAACCCTGTCTTGAACTGTCCCCACTTCCATGAGTCTGCAGTTTGCAAATGTACTGCAGCCTGTGTCATTTGTCTTTGCCATCACTCTGGAGTCAGGTGGAGCACAAACAGTCCCCACATCATTCACATAGGTGGTGCCTTCAGCATTTATCGAGGCCACAGGGTGAAACTAGGGTAGGAAACAGCATGGATGCTAGAATTGAGTAGACCAGGACCTGTATACTAGATGTTGACAATTGCTCGTGTGATGTCAAGCGAACCATACAGTTCTCTAAAACCCACTTCGCTTGTCTTTAAGTGGAAGTACTGTCATGTTTCTCTTGAAGTCTTGAAGGTTACTGAGAATGACAGTAGAGACACTGGAACAGGGCCAAGGTCGGAGGCTATCAGCTGCAACTGTTGCTGGAAACACTACTTGGTGGTGAAAACTGGCAGCAAGAAGCATCTACACACACACACACACACACACACACACACACACACACGTGGCAAAACAGAGGCCCTCAGGGGGGTCTTTCCCAACAGACCTGACAAAAGGGTGAACTTTCTCATTTAGGTGAACTTTCTTTTTAACATCTTGACCACCCTGAAAAATAAACCACCAAAAAAAGAATTTTATATATATTATAAAGCATTAAATTATTTTAAAAGTTCTTTAATACGTTCTACTATTCCATTTAAAGCTATATAAAACTGAAGACAGTGGCTAAATTCTGAAGTACAGAAGCTTGGATGCCATTTTATTATATCTTTTGTGTTTGTGTGTGTTTGAGTACAAGCGTGTGCATGAAAAGAGTATAGCTAAAAAGGCTGTAAGACTGGGTCAGATCCCAGGAACTGCTAGGGTAGAAAGTGCTTCTAACCACTGAGCCACCTCTCCAGCCCGGAATCCCAATGCCTCTAACTTCCCTTGACAAAACTCCCTTTGTTACAAAGGAGGGTACTGAGCAACAAAACAGTCAGCGTCTTTTTATTGCTGCTGCTGTTGGAGACAAGGTCTTATTCTACAGCCCAGGGCGACCTGAACCATGGGGCCATCTTCCTGCTTCAGTTCCCAACTGCTAGAATTATGGGCATGAGATGCCACACATATTCTAAAAAAATAAATAATTTATTGTTTGAGTTTCACATATTTATAAGACGAATTTTAGTTATTTCACCCCCCCCTTCCTCTGTTACTCTCACCCTCCCTTATTGAAACCCTTCTTCCCAACAGGGCCTCTTCCCACTTTCTGCTCATTTGTATGTGAGACTGAGTTTAAATGAAGTTTCTTCCCCCAGTGTGGGTGAGAGGTTATTTCCCAGAGCAAGGGCCATTTATTAGCACTGATGAGAATGGCATGTCCTCCCTCAGGAACCCCACATGGAGTGGGGCCAGGGGCGGGAAGGGGCTTCTTCCATCCATGAGAAATAAATTATTGATGGTCCCCATCACAGGAAGGACTTGTACAGATAAACACAGCTATAGTGAGCACACCTGAGTGTACTGGCTGTGTCATGTCCAGAAGACATCTTCCCATCCTCTGGCATCTCTGGCACTGGCTTTCTTTTTTCTTTCTATTCTCTGTCCTGAAATGTTACCTGAGCACTGTGTGTATGTGTTTGTGTGTATACACACATGTGCAAGTACCTTTTAAAAGTAGCTATTACGGCTTTAAATGATCATTGCTAAGTTTACTTACTCTAGGATATGAATGCTATTAAAAAAATATATGTATATATATATTTTTTTCTGTGTTACTAAAAGTTCTGGCTAGAGAAATGGCTCAGTGGTTAAAAGCACTGACTGCTCTTCCAGAGGTCCTGAGTTCAATTCCCAGCAACCACATGGTGGCCCACAACCATCTGTAATGAGAATATAATGCCCTCTTCTGGTATGTCTGAAGATGGCTACAGTGTAGTCATATACATCAAAAAAGTAAAATAAGTCTAAAAAATAAGGTCTGGGTGATATCTACTAGAGAAAGACATGGAGACTGTTAATTAGGAGACCATTACCTTTACAAGACTCAAGTACTCCACGATCCCGGAGCGCACAGCAGAGGACAGCTTTCGAACAGACTCATCACAGACCCAACAGTGCACACCTCTCCTTCCTGAATACACCCAGAGGCGGTGCTTAAATCCAAAGTCCTCTGAGGGATAGAAACAACAGGCTTCAGAACAGTTCTGTAACCTAGTGTAGCCCTGGCTGTAGATAGACCAGGGTCTATAGAGCTCCATTTATCAGTCTGCCTCTGCCTCCCGAGGGCAGAAATTAAAAGCACACACTGTCTCCCTCCAGATAACCCACCTAGATTGGTCTTCATGTTGCTTTACTGCCAAGGATGTCCTTGAACTCCTGATCTTTCTACCTCCACCCTTGAAATTACTAGTAGGCACCACCAGACTGGGCTGTCTCACGTTTACTTTTTAATTTGTGGTTATGACAAAAGGGTATGCATGCCTGTGCACGCATGTGGGAGCTCAGAGGCTGGCTGATGCTGGGTGTCATCATCTGTTGCCGTCCACCTTATTTTCTGAGGCCTCTCACAGTGTGTGTGGCTCATTGGTTCAGCTAGATGGGCTGGTTGGGCAAGCCTATGGAATCCTGTCTCCACCAGCCTGTGCTGTGCTGTGGCTTTTCCACAGGTGCTGCAGAGCGGAACTCAGGTGCTCACCAGTCTCCCATTTTCCCCATGCTGACTTACCCGCAGAGTGCCATGAGCCCCGAGTGTCCGCTGTGACCGGAGTGCTGCCCTGTCTTATCACTGTCTTCCTGACAAGGATCTATTTCTTCCTTGACTTATTTTCATGAATATTTATGTGTACATGAGTGTATGTCTGTATGTGATGGTGCCTGCAGAGACCAGAAGGACGGTACCGGATCCCTTAGAGCTAGGATTAGGGACAGCTGTGAGGCACTCCACACAGCTGCTGGGAATCAGCTCAAAGGTCCTGTCATTGGAGGAGGTCGGGGTAGGAGGATTAGGAGTTCAAGGTCATCCTTGGTAATACAGCAAGTTTAAAACCTGCCTGGGTAAGACTGTTCTTTTCATGAAGGTAAACTAGTTTGTTCAACAGCTGTATTAATGTTTTCAATACTAATTTTTTCTCTTTTCTTTTTTCTCTTATGTTTCAGAGGAAAATATCAGAAATATATGACCTGATAATGAAATACAGAGACTGAGAGGATAACACACTGACACACAAAAACACATACATAACACAGACACACACACCACACTGACACTTGCAACACACCGACACACCACACTGACATGTACAACACAGTGACATAACACATGGACACACATGACATGCTAACACACGCAACACACTGACACACAAAACACACACCACACTGACACACACACAACATATTGACATACTGAGACACACCACACTGACACACACAACCCACTGACAAACACTCAGGACACACTGACACCCAGGACACACTGACACATACCTTTCAATGCCCGGTCTATGATGCGCATGGCCATAGTCATGAGAGTCCAGCACTTGGAACATATGTCTGCAGAACTGGAACACAGCTGTCATTACTCACTGCCAGTGACTGTCACTTACCCCAGCAGGAGGGCCCTTACCTGCAGCATCTCCTTACATCATCGTAGTCTGTCATGTCGATGTCAAAGACCAGTTCTTTCTCCTGGGCCTGGAAAGCTCCCAGCTTCACTGTATTGTGTTGACTGGGCTATGAATACAAACTGCCATCAGGTTCTGTAAGAGCTGCTCACGTCTATTCACACAGTAAGTCCAAGATGCTGCATAATACCGCACCTAGGACACTTCAGACAGTTTGGATCTCATACAACCTGAACTGATGATAGTTTTATTTCTTATCGACTTAAAATAGGGTGTAATGATTTAACTCTAAGTATGTTGCTTGATAGAAATGACAAAGCTATGCTAAGTTTCTAATAAGTAAATGTCTATATAAATAATTCCTATTAAAGTATTTTTCAAATGTTTCCTTGTTACAGTACATACAAATAACACATATATACTTATTTTAGATCCCTTCAACACATTAAAAAATATCTCCTCAAATGAGTCTCTGTTGTTTTTGCGACAGGGTCTCATGTCTTGATTACCAGCAAGCCCCAGTGTCTCCTGCCTCTGTCCCATACACACACTATAGGTGCCAGCGTAGACATGACCAGCTTTGATGTGGATGCTGGAGGTTTGAATTCAGGTCCAAACCGAATGCTTTTCCTGTGGAGCCATCTCTTTATCCAGAGACTCTGGCCTTTCTCCTCACATCTGTTGGCTTTCACTGATAACCTAAGCAGGAGACTAGATGTTGTGGGCACCATTCTATGCTCTAGGGATAGATCTACTGACTAAACAAAAGTTTCTATGTTAGTGGAGATTTTATCCTGACAAAGACCTAGGCGAACTTAGCTCAAAGAGTCTCTGAGAATATGGCTCAGCCAAATCACTTCTCAGTGAAACATCATATCCATTGGTGAGTGCTTTGGTACACACCCAGTTCCAGCAACTTGGGAGGCAGAGCAGGAAGATTATAAATGGGTGTGTGTGCAAGTGTGAGCGGGTTAAGACTGCAAAGAGAGTTTAATGATCAATCACTGAAATCCTCAGAAATAACATTAAAAAAAAAAAAAAAAGCACAGGTTATTCAAGAAAAACATAGCTCCCCTCACAACTGAAGACCAGGGGTATTGTAAGGGTCCATCAATACCTATCAGAACAGACAATAAAAGGCACATACCGGGGCTGGAGAGATGGCTCAATGGTTATGAGCACTGACTGCTCTTCCAAAGGTCCTGAGTTCAATTCTCAGCAACCACATGGTGGCTCACAACCACCTGTAATGAGATCTGATGCCCTCTTCTGATGTGTCTGAAGACAGCAACAGTGTACTTACATATAACAATAAATAAATCTTAAAAACAAACAAACAAACAAAAAAACACGGTCTCATGTATTTCAAACTGGCCTCTCCCTCCTTTATGCTGGGATTACAGACAATGCCCATTACACCTGGTTTATGTGTTCTTAGGAATGGAACCCAACAGTTCACGCATGCCAGGCAAGTACTCTTATCAATTGAGCTACACTCCAGCCCAATGCTCACCTTTTCTTCTAAGCCTAGTAAGAAGGCAAGGTATTAACAGCCAAGTGATTTTCAGTCTGTAGAGTGTTAAACAAGATTAAAATTAACTTGAAAAAAAAGGTGGGGCTGGTGAGATGGCTCAGTGGGTAAGAGCACCTGACTGCTCTTCCGAAGGTGATAAGTTCAAATCCCAGCAACCACATGGTGGCTCACAACCATCCGTAACGAGATCTGGCTCCCTCTTCTGGAGTGTCTGAGGACAGCTACAGTGTACTTACATATAATAAAATAAAATAAATCTTAAAAAAAAAAAAAAGGTGTGTTTCATCAACAACAATACACTCTAAAACATTACCTTCAAAATTTGGGGGCACCAACTCATTCTGGATTATGAAACAAACACACAAACAAAATACGAAAGAAAAAAAAAGATTCTTTCCTTACTCTGTGAGAATATACTGCGCCTATATCAATCTTATATGGATTCATTTTCTGCATCTCCTTCTCCAGTTCACTCTGGTTGTTGAAGGACTGGTAGCGAATGTAAATATCATCTTTCAGTGTGAATGAAAATTCACGGTGTTGAAAGTAATTCTTTGTCACTGCAAAAATAATTTTAACTTCAGCTTTGGGCATAATGTAACCTTAACTAATGGGAAGACATATGTTTTTAAACGACAGGGTTTTATTGTGTAGACTAGGCTGCCCTAGAGCTTACTATGTAGCCCAGGCTGGCCTTGAACTCATAAAAATCCACATGCCCCAACCTCCAGAATGTAAGGATTATAGGTATGAGTTACTAGGCTCTCTGGAATATTTTTAATGAGTGCCCTGTGCCCAACTCTGTTCTAGATAGCCTGTAATCTGAAGAGACATACAATTTCACATTTGCTAGGGAACAATAAAAGGAGGTGTAAATATTTCAAGGACGAAATGCCTGTCATCCGTGAAGAAGGTGTCTTTCTTCTTCCTAAGACATCCGGCCCAGAATATCCTCACACCCGGCTCCCAGCCCCGCTACCCATCCCGTTCCAGCCTCCATCACCTCCGCCATAGTTGAGCCAGCGATAGTACTGGGCGTAGGGAAAGAGCCTTCGGTAATAAAGCTTGAGTAGCTCCGGCAGCTCCGCGGGATCAAACGGCTCCATGAAGTAAGGAACTAGACCCAGACAGGACTGAGACGAGAATTGGCGGGAACAAGACAGGACTCCATCGCTGCGCGCGCATTGACCTGCGCCGCCAGAGGGACTGCTGGGAATTGTAGTTCTTGCAGGTCTCGCAAGTGTCGACGACTCCTACAGCTCCTTCTAGAGTCCATCTTCCGGGCTGCGGAAAACCTATCCATTTAGCAACAGGATTGTCCTAAAGGAGAGACCTTTAGCATATTGACTTTGATTAGTAATAATAGGATTTATTTTTATTTTTTTGGTTTTTCGAGACAGGGTTTCTCTGTGCAGCCCTGGCTGTCCTGGAACTCACTCTGTAGACCAGGCGGCCTCGAACTCAGAAATCTGCCTGCCTCTGCCTCCCAAGTGCTGGGATTAAAGGCGTGCACCACCATGCCCGGCAGTAATAATAGGATTTTAACAAGTCCTGTGCAAAAGATGAATATTTTAGAGATATTAGCAATATCTCATAAAGAGGTTTTGGAAAATTGTCATAGAGTTACTATATTCAGTATTGGAAATGAAGACCGCATGAGAAAAATCAAAGGCTATTTAGTCTGAGTTTTCCATGGCAAGTGAGTCAACCACCATTTTACACCTTTGGTACAAAGGCACAGATGCAAAAGCTCACAGGAATGTGGGAATTTCATAGAAAATAAATAATAAAAAGGGACGGGGTGGAGAGTGCTCAGGGAAAAAAGCCGTTGTCTAGTGGTTCTGATTGGAGTCTGTTCCTATGTGAGAGACATAAGAAGGCTACATCTAACTAGAAGTGGGGAGACACATTTTACTTTCTCTTGTTGGAAAAAAAATTGGAAGAAAATTAGTGAAGTTGTTGACTAGCAGTGACTTGATGCTTTGTACCCGCTGTTTCAGGGGTTATCTGAACCAGACCATCACTGGGGAGAAAAGCTTGGTTTTCTGCAAAACTGTCAGACAGAGGTTTATTTCTTGCACCATTTGGTAAAATTATACATAAGAACTTAGTTTTTAGCTGGGCAGTGGTTGTGCAGGACTTTAGAGGCAGCACTCCAGAGGCAGGCGTATCTCTGCTTTTGAGGCCAACCTGTTCTACAGAGTGAGTTCTGAAACCCTGCCTCAAGAAACAAAACAAAACAAAACAAAACATATAACTTTTTTTTTCGAACAGTGGTTGCAAGCATAGGTCAGAGTTCTTTTGTCTTATTTGTTTAATTTTGCGTTGACATTTTTGTGTTTTACTCTTTTAAATATGTATTTTTAAAAGGCAGGGTCTTAACCCAGACACTACTGTGGATGCCAAGAAGTGCTTTCTGACAGGAGCCTGATATAACTGTCTCCTGAGAGACTCTGCCAGAGTCTGACAAATACAGATGTTGATGCTCTCAGCCAAACATCGGACTAAGCCTGGGGACCCCAATGGAGGAGTTAGGGGAAGGACTGAGGGAGCTGAAGGGGTTTTCAACCCATAGGAAGAAAAACAATATCAACCAGCCAGAGCTCCCAGAGCTTCCAGGGTCTAAACCACCAACCAAAGAGTACACATGGAGGGACCCATGGCTCCAGCTGCATATGTAGCAGAGGATGGCCTTGTGGGACATCAGTGAGAGGAGAGGCCCTTGGTCCTGTGAAGGCTCAATGTCCCAATGTAGAGGAATGCCAGGGCAGGGAGGCGGGAGTGGGTGGGTGGGGGAGCACCCTCATAGAAGCAGGGGGGAGGAGGGACAGGATAGGGGGTTTGTAGAAAGACAATAACATTTGAAATGTAAATAAATAAAATATCCCCCCCCCAAAGGCAGAATCTCACTTTGATGCCTAGGTTGACCTCAAATTGGAGAGTCTCCTCCCTTTGTGTTCTGAGTGCTGAGATCATTAGTGTATGCCACCAGGCTGTTTATTATTTTCACTTTTAATTTTTAAAATATTTATTTATTATTTATATGTAAGTACACTCTAGCTGTCTTCAGACACACCAGAAGAGGGCATTAGATGTCATTATGGATGGATGTAAGCCACCATGTGGTTGCTAGGATTTGAACTCAGGACCTCCAGGTCAGTGCTCTTAACCGCTGAGCCATCTCTCCAGCCTCCTTATTTTCACTTTTAAATAATATACATCATTATATATATTTCTGGGCTATAGTGTGTTTTCATTTTTTTTCAGGATTTATTTATTTTATGAGTATGGGTATTTTCCTGCATGTATGTTTGTTCATTATGTGCATGCAGTGCCCACAGAAGTTAAGAGGCTATCAGAACCCTCCTGGAACTAGAGTTACAGATGGTTGTGAGCGCCACCATGTGGGTGCTGGGAATCGAATCTGGGTCTTGGAAGAACAGCCAGTGCTTTTAGCTGCTGAGCTATTTCTCCAACCCAATTTTATTTTTTATTAGCATATCTTTTGCTTATTCTTTGTCTGCATACATGCAAACAATGTATCTTTTAAAAACTATTTACTTATATGTCTATGGGTGTTTTGCCTGTATGTGTGTCTGTGTACCACTTACAGGCCTGGTACCAAAGGAGACCAGAAGAGGGCATCAGATTCCCCAGGACTGGAGTTATAAATAGTGTAGTCATGATGTGGGTACTGGGAATTGAACCAGGGTTCTCTGGAGGAGCAATCAGTGCTCTTCATAATCTCTCTAGTCTCTAAACCATGTATCTTGAATATAGGCACCCTGATTCTTCTCTCCCATTTTCTCCAGGTACCCCTAACATATCTCCTTCCCCTTCATGTTTCTCCTTTCTGTTATTTATTGTGATCCACTGGGTCTAATTAGTGCTGTCTGTTACAATGTTAAGTGATCTTGTTGATTGTATGCAGGTCTCCTTCAGATAACCATATCAGCAGTATGGTCTCACCACCTGGTCCTGCTGAGCAATGGCAATCATTCTTTTGGGGACTCTGAAGTCTATCTGACAATAATTCAGAAGAAGGTATCCAACACCTGCAACTGAGATGTTCATTTAATAACACATGTCTTATGGGAGAAGTAAGTATTGTCCATGCAAAGGTACCATGTTCAAACTCTTAAAAAATTCTATCTATCTATCTATCTATCTATCTATCTATCTATCTATCAGCTTTCAAAGTAGTGGGTGTCCATAAGGGACTCCTGCTCCTCTCCTGTTTTACCCTACCCTTAGCCTTAGTTAAACCTTTAATCCCTCTCACCCCTTAATTCTCCCCACCCCATGGATCCTTTCTTCCTGAGATACAAAGTTAAACACACAGATCTAAAGTTTCAAAGCCAGGATTTGTATATGAAAGACACTATGTAGCATTTGTGTTTCTGAGCCTGGGTTGCTTTACTTACTGTGATACATTTCCATTCTATCCCAGCAGTGAGATTTTAAAAATAGTTGGGGCTAGCGAGATGGCTCAGTGGTTAAGAGCACCGACTGCTCTTTTGAAGGTCCCAAGTTCAAATCCCAGCAACCACATGGTGGCTCACAACCATACGTAATGCAATCTGATGCCCTCTTCTGGAGTGTCCGAAGACAGCTACAGTGTACTTACATATAATAAATAAATAAATCTTAAAAAAATTAAAACATAATGTATGCATTTTTGTGGATGCTAGATGACAGTTTTACAGATTTGGCCTTCTCTTTCCATTTTCATGTAGTTTTTAGGGATGGAATGCAGATCTCTGGATTTATGTGGCAGACGCTTTTACACACCAAGTAGTATTTTGACGCTGTGTAATAGCTTGATACTATAGAACACCAGAACTTAAGAAGAAATATTTAAATGTATTTATATTTTATTTATTTATCTTTATGACTATGGATGTTTTGTTTGCAAGTGTATTTGTGCATCTCAAGCATGCTTAGGCCCTCGGAGGCCTGAAGAGGGCGCTGAATCCCCAGGAATTACAACTATAGATGTGGTGCTAGGAACTGAACCCGAGTTCTCTGCAAGGGCAGCAAGTGCTCTTAATGGCTTTATGGCTGAACACCTCTCCAGCCTTTCTTTCTCCCCTCCCTCCCTCGCTCCCTCCTTCCCTCCCTCCCTTCCCCCTCCCTTCCTGGTTCTTGGTGGCAGCATAGGCCAGGACCCCACTATGGTCCCAGGTGGCATAACTTGCTGCTCACATCAGGGTTCTCCTCACTACTCTTGAGTCTCCACTTCTGCCCGTCTTCACAGTGCCCATACCCTTATGTTTCTCTTCCATTTCTCCATCACTTACTTGCTCCTTTTAGTGGTCAGAGGTCCCATGGGGTCTCTGAGTGTCTGGGGTCATTTCAGGAGTGGTCTCAGGAGTGCTATGCCCCACCTATGCAGTGTGGCACTGGTCAAGAGTCATCTTGGGCATGGTTGGGCCTGCACAGGGCCAGACTTGGTCATCTCCGGCTTGATCCTCCCCCTGGCGTCACAGCCCCATGCTGAGGTAGTCTTGTCTCAGGCCGGAAGCCTGGAGTCATTCTGGGCATGCTCTGTCTGCGAGGGACTTTAAAGCACTGGACTGGTGGTTGTTCTGGACTCACTCCTTGCCTGGGCTGTGTGGCCAGTCTTCCTGTATCAGCTTTCGGTGTGCCAAGACTATAGTCCTGGGCTGCTGTGTTTTTTGAGATTTTTGTTTTAAAGATTTATTTATTTATTATATGTAAGTACACTGTAGCTGTCTTCAGACACATCAGAAGAGGGCATCCAATCTCATTACAGATGGTTGTTAGCCACCATGTGGTTGCTGGGATTTGATCTCAGGACCTTTGGAAGAACAGTCAATGCTCTTAACCGCTGAGCCATCTCTCCATCTCTCCTTGAGATTTTAAAATTAACTTAAAATTATTAGACTGATATTTAAAAACAAACAAACAAACAAACAAACAAACAGTTGGATGCAGTGGTGCACATCTTTAATCCCAGTACTTAGCAGGCAGAGTTCCAGGCTCAGCAAGGACTACACAGAGAGACCCTGTCCAAAAACAAAACAAGAACCATACAAACAACATCAAAACAAATAACTAAAAAGGAATTAACATGTTCCTTCCAATACTCTGGGTATGCCCAGCAGAGGTGAAAATGATTGAGAAAGCGTATCCCCTACCACTTTGGGAGCAGTCCAGTGAAGATGGAGGTTGTCTTAGGGGAAGAAGGCAGTAAGGTCCTTACTGCACACTCAGCATGAAGAGATTATTGGGAACCAGAACGAGTGGCTTTGTTTGTTTGTTTGTTTGTTTTTTAAAAGATTTATTTATTTATTATATGTAAGTACACTGTAGTTGTCTTCAGACACTCCAGAAGAGGGCATCAGATTTCATTACGGATGGTTGTAAGCCACCATGTGGTTGCTGGGATTTGAACTCGGGACCTTCAGAAGAGCAGTCGGGTGCTCTTACCCGCTGAGCCATCTCACCAGCCCTGTTTGTTTGTTTTTACCTGCTGCATATATGTCTACCACCTGAGCACGAGCTTTTGAAAGAGGCTTTATTCAAGAGATAGCCAAAAAAGAGGTCTTAAGACTCAAATCTTCCTAAGGGTGCAGTTAATGGGTATTTATGGGTTAAAGAAACAGGATGGGAAGGTGTGTGTGTGTGTGTGTGTGTGTGTGTGTGTGTGTGTGTGTGTGTAGAGAGAGATGGCTCAGCACTTAAGAGCACTGGCTGCTCTTCCATTGTTCCTGAGTTCAATCCCCAGCAACCACATGGTGACTCAGAACCATCTGTAAAGGGATCCAATGCCCTCCCTCTTCTGGTGTGTCTAAAGACAGCAACAGTGTACTCATATAAAATGAATGAATGAATGACTAAATCTTTAGGAAGGAAAGAAAGAAAAGAAAAGAAAGAAGACGGTCATAGACCACATTGCATTCCACACAGAAGCTATTTAATCTTAAAAGGATCCTCGGGTAGAGGCTTTTCCACCAATTGCCACTGGGTGGCAGCATTGCCATTTCTTTTGTTTCTGTTGAAACTTCATCCACAGAAGTAACGCAACCTTTTCCCCTTCCAGCCTTATGCTGTCACTTAACTGTACGGCCCTCTAACCTACTGGGAGTTATTTCCCCTACAAGCCTTACACTGTAAGACAGCACCACTCTTTTTCAGAGCTAATATCTAGCGAGTCCCAGGCTATTTCTCCAAACTCAGCAGACTTGAGAAACCAATTGTTTGGGATTTCTTTTTAGTTTACTTTCTAGCATTATTTTGTGTGTTTTTAGGAGCTAAAAGAGTAATTTACTTTGGGGAATATGGCTTTTTAAATCTTTATTTTATCTCTTACAGTGTTTAAAAATTATTAATATTTCAGAGGTGATGGGAAGGAGATCTGTTACATTGCCTAGTCTGAGACTTGCACCTCACTGCTTCAGTTCCTAAGCCTGACATTTCAAGAGTGGGGCACCATGTCAAGTTAGACTTTCATTTATTCTACTAGTCTGCAAATAATTACTGACTAAATGTATAATGCTTAGATTTGTATGTCACCTACACTCAATTAAGGCATACCCAGAATACTGACTAGTAAAACATTGTATCTGGGTGTGTGTGTGCACAGGGGATATTGGTGAATGAACTGCTAATCTGAATGGGAGGATCCACTTTCCCTGTGGGCAGGCACTATCCAATCAGCTAGGGGACCAGAAAGGTGACTTCCTCTTTCCTAAACCTGGAGGAACACTTTAATTCTGTCCCCAAGGGCAGAGTGATAGACTCTCAGCAATGTAGGGTTCACCCTGTGCCTCCCTGAATCCTTACTCTGAGGGTTATGTGATCAGTTCCACTGGATCTGAAGACCTGGACTTGGACTGAGACCTCAGTTACAGACAGCCTGTCGTGAGACTTCTCAGACTCTACAATTATGTGAGCCAAGTCCCCAGTAATTCCTTTTCATATGTTTATATCTGTTTAGCCTATAGGTTCTGCCTCTCTGGCTAATACTAACATAATTTATGTTGGGAGCAAAGATAGGCTCTAGGGTCTCTGCTCCCAAGGCAGGGAATGTCCAGAAGGGATAACAGGTGCAAACAAGGGCAATGAAATGTCATAGGTGCAGTTAGAAATTGTATAACTTCTGTTAAATTTATGTGTATGGATGTGCGTGTCTTCAGAGGTCTGAAGAGGTCATCAGATCCTCTGGAACTTGAGTTCCAGGCAGGTGTGAGCTGTTGTGTGTGTGCTGGGATCTGAACTTGGGTCCTCTGGAAGAGCAACCAGTGCTCCTAACCCCTCAGCCGTATTTCCAGCCTTCTATGGCCTCTGCTCCTTAAGATAATAATGAGACGGGCACAGAATGCAGACACAGAAGTATAAAGGGCATGGTGTGTTTGGGAATCTGCCGACAGCTCTCCATATAAATAGTTCAACGGAGAAGCTGGTCTGAAAGGCAGCGTGGGGCAAGCCCGGTGTGCCAGGCCGAGGGATGGGATGGCAGACGGAATGCATCCTTCCTTTTTATTCAGCTTCATCAGAGTGAAGTGAAGATGCCAACCATGGCAATATTTCATGAAGAATTTGGGGAGGGTGAAGATACTATGGAAATGAGCAAGTTCTTTGAGGGCTTGAAGTACCTGTGTGGTAGTCGATTTCTTCTTACGTAAGATAAGGAGGAGAAGATGGGAGAATTCATTTGATTGACACAGGATTGTAATATGTGTATGTTTCAAGGCCACATTTCAGCTTAAATTTGATAGTAGTATATATATATATATACATATATATATATATATATACTACACCAAAGAGGAGAGCTTATGTATAAAGACTGAGTCTGTTTAATGAGAACGTTTTAGTTTAACAAGATTTTTGCCTTTGAGCCCAAAGTAAGGAACAGCCACGAAAGCAAACAGAGCATCCACTGTAGAACATTGCAAGTCTTCATTAAGCCATATGTCATGAGGCTTGGTATAGAAAATTGAAAATTTCTATATACTTTACTTATAAATTAACCCAATAGACTTTTATTGTTTTCTTGTGTGCATTTTCTTGTTATTCACGATGCTACATATGCTTTGAATACAGCTCTCTCCCACCAGACTGCGCTATCAGATTTACACCAAAACAGCACCAAGATCTACTCTTTCATAGAAACTTGGAATTATCTGAAGGCAGCCAGGAGTAGTACCGTTTTCTCACTGTGTCTGCCTCCAACTTGTGATTCACAGCTCTCCGAGCGTCTAGGATGGTGCACACCACATCACCACTGGGTTTAATCATTCTGCAATGACATAATCAGAATTGTGCTTTAGGAAATTTCTAGAGCCACAGGCCGGCAGGTGGGAGGGTGGAAGTCAATAGGTAGTTTTAGAGGCTGTGGCCAGAAGCAGATGATGGATATTCACGACCTGAATTCTGAAGAGGGAAGGGTGGGATGGGCCTGGTAACATAAGGAGGCAGAACTAATAATGCCTATGTGTTGGGGAGGAGGAAAGAGGTTAAAATAATGACTGAATTGTGGACTCTGGTCACTGGGTAGAAGGGGGTTTTCTTGAACCTTTGTAGGTGCTGATAAGCGTGTTAAACTTTTATTGACTAGATGTAGGTTGGGAATGCATGTACGAGAGGAAGGACAGACAGCCATAAAGCATGATGATTTCAGTTCCGAATAGGTTGAGTTCAAGGTATCACTGAGTTTGGGCTTCTTTCCATGTCCTCCCTCACATGGGTGCAGCGATGCAGAGTATCAGTGTATAATGCATTGTGGGGCACATAGTAGGCCTACTATCTGCTTTCTGTATTAATTCTATGAATTCTAGGGCTGGGTGTGCAGCTCAGTGGTAGAGCTTAGCATGTGTGAAGTCTTGCATCTGAGTCCAGCACTTAGACAACACCCTCCCACCCACCCCCACCCCCGAAAGCAAAGACTTAAGTCCTAAGGGTTCAAATAGCATGTCTACTTTATAGGCCTCTGATATTCTTAGTAGCTTGTTCAGGGACTGCTTATAAAGCAAGGGCTCTTAGTTTACAGATGTTAGATGGACCCAGGTGGTAAGTGTACAGCAGGCAGTTGGAGATTAGAGGCTAGATGCCAGGAAAGAGATCTGGCTGAAATCAGAGATTTGAGGTCACTTAAATAGACGTCAGGATGACGACCAAGATCACTAGATAAGAATGTGTGAGGAGAGAAAGAGGAGCAGGATAGTTCTGTTAGAGATATTCATGTAAAAACAGCAGAGGAGAACAAGCCAGCAGAGGCCAGAGAACTCGATGACCAGGAGAGCTAAGAATGATTTCTCAGGGGGCTGGAGAGATGGCTCAGCAGTTAAACAATGACTCAGGAGGTCCTGAGTTAAAATCCCAGCAACCACAAGGTGGCTCACAATCATCAGAATTGAGATCTGATGCCCTCTTCTGGAGTGTATGAAGACAGCTACAGTGTACTTACATATAAATAAATAAATCTTAAAAAAAAAAAGGGAATGATTTCACAGGAGAGGAGAGAGCTATGAACAAGCCCATGGGTTAGGGCAAGTAGAAAGTCATTAATAACCTTTGCTAGATCTGTTTTATGGAATGGTTGGGGCACAAAGCTTGTAAAGTGAGCTGTAAAATCAGCAGGGAGGCATGTTACCTGTTCTCCTGGTTTTTCTAACTGTTCTGTACAAGATTGCCGGTGTGTGTGTGTGTGTGTCTGTTGGCCATGCACACATCATGATATGCGTGGGAGGACGCAGAAGACCCACCCTCTGAAAATACGGTAAGAGATGGATTAGCGAGATGAGCTCATCCTATTTGAAGGGCTTTGCTATTGCTCTTCTCTGTGCCAGAACTTACAGTGGTAACTGGGATTGCTCACTGACTTGAGTACAATGGTTCTAGTCGGATCACGGATCAGAGAGCGTCCAGGGGCACATGGCAGTATGAGAGGCAAGGTAAGTGCACTTGCTGAAGTGCAAAATGTAGCGGAAGCAATGTTTACAATGATCTGCATAGACCTTTGGCTAAGTGGCCATGGTGTTCCTGGAAGTTAAATAGGCAGAAAGCTCTCAGTCTGTACACACACAGAAAATTTCTAGAACAAGTTAACAAAAGGCTTCCCTGAGTCATAACAGGCAGAGAATTAAGGCCCCTCCACTCATTTCCAGACTTGAAATAGTTTGAAGACCCAAAACTCTTCAAATGAATGGGAGACCAGGTCTGCTTGAGGAAGGACTTTGTTACAGTTCTATAATTTTTTTCTTCTTATTGCTTGAGCATTATGTATGTTCATATAATAATGTGTTTTGATCAAACCCACCCTCATGTTCTCACCTCTAGTGTTCTGCTAATTATCCTCATCACATTTCCCTCCCAAGTTCATATGCTTTTCTTAAAAAAAAAATGCGCCAGGCATGGTGGCGCACGCCTTTAATCCCAGCACTCAGCAGGCAGAGGCAGGCGGATTTCTGAGTTCGAGGCCAGCCTGGTCTACAAAGTGAGTTCCAGGACAGCCAGGGCTATACAGAGAAAGAGAAACCCTGTGTCAAAAAAAAAAAAAAACAACCAAAAAACGAACAAACAAACAACAACAACAACAACAAAAAATGGGCCAGCCGGAGTGAACGGGGACAGACCAGAGCAAGTGGGGCAGACCAGAGCTTGCAGGGTTGACAGGGGCGAGAAAAAACAAAACAAAACAAAACAAAACACCGACCACTGGTGCTGTCTGTGTGTGTATGTGGAAACAGGACCGTCTACTGGAGCATGGAACACATTCCTGGAGAATGCTGACTCTGCCTCCATCCATGGCCTCTGATTGCCAGTAGATCCTCAGATGCAGGCAGGACTCTGTGACTCCCTCCTTATAACCAAAATCCAAGGGCCTCTACCTTAGTAAAATTCCCTGGAGCCCAGTCATGGAGGGTGTGCAGAGAGAGTCCTTCTAAGGTGAAGGATAAGTTATTGCACCTGGACCCTCCTACCACCAAGAGTGCAGCATGACACTTAGTGGGCCTATTTGGAATTTGTAGGCAGCACATTCCTCACTTGGGTATATTACCCTGACTTGCACATACCAAGTGACCCAAAATGCTCTAGTTGTGAACGGGGCCTGGACAGGAGAAGGCTTTCAATAGGTCCAGCCCACTTTGCTGATCTCAGCACTGATCCAGCAAACTTAATGGTCTATTAGGTGTCAGTGGTAGATGGGGATGCTGCTTGGAGCCTTTGACAGCCTCTCATAGCCGAATCAAAGCATTGAGACTTGGAATTTTTGAGCAAGGATCTGCTGTCATATGCAGACTTCCTCCCTCCCTCCCCTGCCCTCCCTCCCTCCTTTCTTTCTTTTAAAAAAGATTTATTTATGTATGTAAGTACACTGCAGCTGTCTTCAGACACACCATAAGAGGGCATCAGATCTCATTACAGATGATTGTGAGTCACGCACAATGTGGTTGCTGGGATTTGAACTTAGGACCTTCGGAAGAGCAGTCAGTACTCTTAACCTCTAAGCCATCTCTTCAGCTCTTTCTTTCTTTCTTTCTTTCTTTCTTTCTTTCTTTCTTTCTTTCTTTCTTTCTTTCTTTCTTTCTTTCTTTGAAACAAGGTTTCTATGTGTAGCCCTGGCTGTCCTGGAACTTGTTCTGTAGAACAGGTTGGTCTCCAACTCAGAGACTGGCCTGTATTTGTCCTGCTGGGATTAAAGGTGTATGTCACCACACCACTGGTGTGGACCCAGCAACTATTCTCCTTTCAAGAGACGGCTTTCTTGGTCTGCTTAATTTCCTTAATAGAAATTGAATATTTGATAATGGGCCACCAAGCTACCAGGTGACTTGAGCTGTCCAATATGAACTGAGTATTATCTGACACACCCAGCTGCAGAGTTGGATGTGAACAGGATGTATGTGTGATTGGGCCCAGGGTACAGGTCAGTTACATGAAGAAGTTTCCCAAATGCACATGGGTCTTGCACATGTTATAATGTCACCTGCCCCTACAAACACATACCTTTGGCTTCATGGGGTGTGGCCTGTGATTGATTGAAGAAGAGAAGATTCATGGGGTGTGGTCTGTGATTGATTGAAGAAGAGAAGATTCATGGGGTGTGGTCTGTGATTGATTGAAGAAGAGAAGATTCATGGGGTGTGGTCTGTGATTGATTGAAGAAGAGAAGATTCATGGGGTGTGGTCTGTGATTGATTGAAGAAGAGAGGCTGTTAGGACCTAGTTTGTGGGTATCTCTGCACACTATGCAAATATCACCCAGAAGTGGACAGTTACAGTATTACAGCTCCTTTCTGTGACAATCCCAAGGATACAAGGGAAGGCAGATTTTCACAGTGGGCAGAATTTGAGGCAGTATATAAGGCTTTGAAGGAAAAATGGCCAAATGTGCAATTATATAACAATTCATAGGCTGTGGCCAATAGTATAGCTAAATGGTGGGCATGTGGGAGGAGCTAAATGGCACATGGGAGGAGCGTGATTGGAGAATTGATGAGAAAGTCATTTGGGGAAGAAGAATGTGGCTAGATCTGGAGGGCAGAGGGTTCTTGAGGACATCTCTTGGTGTTACCACATCTTGTAGTTAAAGTCAGTGGGAAACTACACACCACCATCCAGGAAGGATAACAAACATTTCAGGAAAGAAGATATATGTTCCCCTGTCACCTGCTGAGGTTCTTGCTGAGAGTAGAAGAAACACACGCAGAATGTTATAAACACCAGTTAAGGCCACACGACCCATCTTAGAAACGAGACATGAATAACACAGTCCCAGAAACTCATAGCTGGCCACAGTGCAGAGAAAAAGGAGTCTGCAGCGTTCTCAGGCATTGATGCGACATCTGTGTCTGACCCCTTTGCCTAAGAGTCAGAGAATATCTTGGAAGAGGAGGCTGAAAGGTTGTGGGAGCAAGAGCTGGTGAAATCCCCGACCAAACAGTACCATCTGGACAGGACAGGGCTGCTGCACTCGGGAACTGACCACTTCTGTGGTTGCCTGCACAAGACATGCGCAGACTCATGGCCGTCCACATTCCAGCGTGGAGCCATGGAGGCTCACGGGCCCTCACCCCTAGTCGAGGAGCTACTGATACTTGATGGTTGTTGAGGGAGAAAGAACAATTTTCTTTAGGGCTATATATATATATATGCCGCTGGTTTGGTCTGTAAGGGATTAGAGGAGGAAGGAAGCCCTCCCTCCTCCAGAGCGAGTGGCTCCTTATGGTGGAGATCTAGACCCAAATCTGAGGGAGAAACTGTTGGCTACCCCTCCCCACTAACTTGGAACTCTGCTCTCTTGGCCAGCATAGACTGAAGGAAGACCCGAGGCTCTCCAGGAATCCTCAAGGCCTTCCAGGACAGACTGAGATTGCTGAGGTGTTTGGCACTGAGTCTGTCTACTGTGCTGTCATCACAGACAGTGAGTATTGTGTAAGTGGATCTAAGCACCTCCTTTTCCTCTAGAGAACTTTGTGCATATATAATGTAGTTTGATTATATTCCCCTCCATTCCTTTTTACTCCTCTTCCATGGAACCCCTTTCCCTAACAAGCTCTCTTTCTGACTGTCTTGTCAGTGAGGGACCTTCTGAGCGTTATTAGGGTGCTTGCGATAGCATGGGTTGGGAATTATTGACTGTTATCATGGGCACCCGAGACAGGGGCCCCATCTCTTTTCACACTAAGGCTGAAAATTCAGCAAAGAATAGATTGTGAGTTTGTTAAATTGCTGTTTTCAGTTGTTTGGGGGTAGCATCTTGATTTGTAGCCCTGGTTATCTTTGAACTTGTAATCCTCCTGCCTTAGGCTGTCTAGTGCAATCTGCTACCACACCTGACTCAAACAGACTATTCTGTTCATGGTTGTATGTCAGCGCCTCACAGTATTTAAATGTCTGACCAGAGAAAATGTTTGTTGAACAAAAATGATATTTGACTTGACCTTCATAATATATGATATACAATATATAGCATATAATATGTGATATATACTTTAATATATGATATATAATATAATACAGCATATAATATAATATAATATATGATATGATATGATGTGTGATATATGATAATATATATTATTTTCTAAGTGGATAAGGGTTGGGGAGAAAAGAAAGATGTAGTGAAGCAAATACAGAGGTAATGCAAAAAGCTGTACTCCTGGATACAGTGGCCAGTCTTTTGTACCAGTTCCGAGGGAGGTTAAGAATTATTTGAGTTCAGCCAGGCGTGGTGGTGCACGCCTTTAATCCCAGCACTCGGGAGGCAGAGGCAGGTGGATTTCTGAGTTCGAGGCCAGCCTGGTCTACAAAGTGGGTTCCAGGACAGCCAGGGATAGACAGAGAAACCCTATCTCAACCCCCCCCCCCCAAAAAAAAACCCAAAACAAAACAAAACAAAACAAAAAAAGAAAGATAAAAGAATTATTTGAGCTCAGGTGTTCAAGGTCAGCCTGAGCAATATAGTAATGTTGAAAAGCCAGAAAAACTTGTCCTCTGGGGCAGACTGGAAACTGCCTGCTAGGATTAAAGACGAAAAAACAAAACAAAACAAAACAAAACAAAACCAAAACCAAAACCAAAAACAAAAACAAAAAGATTATGGTAAAGCCAGATGTGGTGGAGCTTGTCTTTAATACTAGTTCTCAGGAGGCAGAGGTGGGCAGTTCTTTGTGAGTTTGAAGCCAGCCTGATCTACATAATGAGTTCCAGGCCAGTCATGGCTATATAGCAAGACCCCGTCTTTAAAAAAAAATTAAAAAGAGAAAAAGAGAACAAATTAAGAGAAAGGAGGTTATGTGTTGGCACTGGGAAAGCCTTCATGAAGAACAAGCAATCGGAATTGTGTAGATTCTCATCTTGCAGGCATTGTGGGGATGCCTCAGTAGGTGGTTATCTCATTACCTCTACCCTTATCTTTGACCTTTACTCATAGTGACTACATAGTAGCCAACACTTAAAGGCTGCAAAACAAAAGATGGCGAGAACTTCTCGGAGCTCTGAATGGAGACAGGCTGCAAAACAAAAGATGGCGAGAACTTCTCGGAGCTCTGAATGGAGACAGGCAACTATGAACACTAACCTCGCCTTTTCTTTTTAAAATTGTTTTGTAGTTAGGCTGAGAAGCCGTGAGCTACTGTGTAGCATTTGCATTTTGATGCACACATATCATTACACTTCATTATTTGTCCCCCCCCCCCTCTTACCTGTTTTCTCTGGTCCTCTTTCTTTCAGAAAAGCTTTTGCTTTCATGTCATGTGGGTTCCATTACGGTATTGGAGACAGGGTCTTGTATAACCTCAGACTTCCTATGTAGTAATTGATATGTATGCTAAGTAGGCACTGGACCAATTGATACCTTCAGGCTGGTCTATATTTACAAATTGCTTTGCTTGTATTATTTCACTCAAACTATTGAGTTGTTTAACTGATTCCCCATCAAACAAATCCCTGTCTAATGTATCCTCAACTGCCACTGAAAGACCTTAAGTTTGTTTTTTAACCTTTATTTTATGTGTATAGATGTGTTGCTTGCACATATGTCTGTGCACCATGTGATGCAATGCCCTCAGAGACCAGAAGAGGGAGTCAGATCCCTGGGATTAGGTTACAAATAGTTGTGAGCTGATATGTGGGTGCTGGGAATTGAATCTGGGTTCACTGGAAGAACAACCATTGCTCTTAACTGCTGAGCCACCTCTCCAACCTACCCTCCCATGCTTTTTTGAAACAAAGTTTGGAATGTTTCTTTGTAGCATATGTAACTTTTCTTCTTTTTTAGATACCATCTTGACATATAGCTGACACTCTAGCTTCCCTCTTACTGGCACTGGGATTGCAGGCATTGGCCACACCAGCTGGCACTGTGTAACTGCATATATAACTTCTGTTAAGATGTCTGTCACACCCTTACTGCCTTCTCTCTGTTTCTCTTACTGGCAACCAAGACCCTGGCTGGTGCAAGTGGTCTTTGACTAAACCATATCCAAAGACTTCTGTGTGACAAAATCTATTCTCTTTCTATTCAAGGACATTCCCTCATAATGTGGTTCTACCTGGTAACTCTTGTGGGTCTTTCCCACCTTCTGCGTTGGTATTGTGAGAGGCAGGTGGTGAGCCGTCTCCAAGACAAGTATGTCTTCATCACGGGCTGTGACTCCGGCTTTGGGAACCTGCTGGCCAGACAGCTGGACAGGAGAGGCATGAGGGTGCTGGCTGCATGTCTGACAGAGAAGGGAGCTGAGCAGCTGAGGAACAAGACCTCTGACAGGCTGGAGACAGTGATCCTGGATGTCACCAAGACAGAGAGTATTGTGGCAGCCACTCAGTGGGTGAAGGAGCATGTTGGAGACAAAGGTACAAAGAAATAGGTTCACTTTTAATTTGTTTAGGCAGGAATACGCAAAGTTGTATACTATATAAATGCCAAGAGACAGAGTTTAAAAACACTAGCTTTGTCACTTGAAGGACTATCATGACTTTGTTTGTTTCTTTCTTTCTTTTTAAGATTTATTTATTTATTTTATATGAGTACACTGTAATTGTCTTCAGACACACCAGAAGAGGGCTTCAGATTCCATTACAGATGGTTTTGAGCCATCAGGTAGTTGCTGGGAATTGAACTTAGGACCTCTGGAAGAGCAGTCAGTGCTCTTAACTGCTGAGCCATCTCTCCAGCTCCTTCCTTCCTTCCTTCCTTCCTTCCTTCCTTCCTTCCTTCCTTCCTATCTTCAATATAATGATATTTCTTTTTTTTATTTATTTTATTAGATATTTTCTTAATTTACATTTCAAATGCTATCCCGAAAGTTTCCTCCCCCCTCCCACCGCCCTGTTCCCCTGCCCACCCACTCCCACTTCTTGGCCCTGGCATTCCCCTGTATTGGGGCATAAAAAGATTGCAATACCAAGGGACCTCTCCTCCCAATTATGACCGACTAGGCCATCTTCTGCTACATATGGAGCTAGAGACACGAGTTATGGGGGTTCTGGTTAGTTCATATTGTTGTTCCTCTTCTAGGGTTGCAGACCCCTTCAGCTTCTGGGGTTCTATCTCTAGCTTCTCCAATGTGGGCCCCGTGCTGTAGGAAGCCGCGGTTGCTCCGGGAAACCCCTGGCTCCGGAAAGCCCCGGGCTTCGGGAAATCCTGGCTCCAGGAAAGCCGCCTGGCTCTGGGAAAGCTGTTCGGCTCCGGGCAAGCCGTCCAGCTCCGGGAGCCTCTGGCTCCCTGCCATTACAAGATGGCAGGGGACTGGCTGGCTGTCCGGGAGGAGAGCCTAGTGCGCATGCACACTAGGTGTGGCTTGTGGCACCAATGAACGGGTCATATGCTAATGAGGTGTATCTTGGTGCACCAATCCGCAACCACTATGACACCCTTCCCCTTTCTCTGGGAGAGTATAAAAGCAGCAGCTCTGCTGCTGTCCAGGGTCCTGGGAATCTACTATCAAGGTGCTCCAGAATAAAGCTGACTGAGAAGATCCCTGTGGTGGCGTGACTTTCTTCTGGTCAGGGAGGTGTGTCACACCATGCTCCATCTTATAGATGACTGTGAGCAATCACTTCTGTATGAGACAGCTATATCAGGGTCCCTTTATTTATTTATTTTTATTTAAAAATTCTTTCTTTAATAATTTCCTGCAGTATATATTTTTATATTCGTTTCTGTCCCTCAACTTCTCCAGTTCCTCCACCAACCCAACTTCACATTCTTTCTTTCTCTTAAAAATAAAAACAGGAGCCGGGAGTGGTGGCGCACGCCTTTAATCCCAGCACTCGGGAGGCAGAGGCAGGTGGATTTCTGAGTTCGAGGCCAGCCTGGTCTACAAAGTGAGTTCCAGGACAGCCAGGACTACACAGAGAAACCCTGTCTCGGAAAAAAAAATAATAAAAAAATAAAAACAGGGGCTAGAGAGATGGCTCAGAGGTTAAGAGCACTGACTGCTCTTCTGAAGATCCTGAGTTCAAATCTCAGCAACCACATGGTGGTTCACAACCATCCACAATGAGATCTGGTGCCCTCTTCTAGTGTGTCTGAAAACAGCTACAGTGTACTTACATATAATAAATAAATATTTTAAAAAATGAAATAAAAACAGCCGGGTGGTGGTGGTGCACACCTTTAATCCCAGCACTTGGGAGGCAGAGGCAAGCAGATTTCTGAGTTTGAGGCCAGCCTGGTCTATAGAGTGAGTTACAGGACAGCTAGGGCTACACAGAGAAACCCTATCTCAAAAAACAAAAACAAACAAAAAATAAAAAAATAAAAAATAAAAACAAAAGGAAAAAGGTATCTGATCCATGCTTCCTGACTCCGGCTGAGTGTAGGCCCTGCCCTGGACTATGTTAATGTACTCAGTGACACTCAACCGATTTCCCTCTCTCAGCATTTACCATTTGCTAACAGCTTCTCAGATAGTGGTGAGACTTGGTGCAGACTCTCCTCCTTTGTGCAGGGATCTTGTCCAGCTTGAGTTCCCTCCCCCCTCCTCCTTCCCCTCCTCCTCTCCCTCTTCTTCTCTCCTCCCCTTCTTCCTCACCCTCCTCTTCCTTTCCCCCTCCTTCTCTTTCTCTTTCCCCTCTTCCTCTTCCCCCTTCTCCCCCTTCTCCTGTTCTTCTTTCTCCTCTTCCCCTTCCTCCTCCCCCTCCTCCTTCTACCACCACCAATGAAGTTCAACTTGTTCTGCCCATATATTTCCACTGGAGTTTGGTCACCTTAGAAGGGGCTACACTCCCAGCAGCTATCAATTGCCAATAATTCCTTTGCTTGGATAGAACTTCATGCTCACCTCTTTTCTCCATGATGGAATTTTATGAGGTTGAGCTTACACGGATCTTATATGCGTTGTCACAATAGATGTAAGTTCATATGTTCAGCCGTCCTGTTGTATCCTGAATATGCTGTTCCCTTGTAACCATCTCCTGCCCCTGGCTCTTACACCCTGTTGCTCCCTCCTCTGTAATAATCTGTGAACCTTGGGAGGCCAGGTATGATGTAGATCTGTCATTTAAGTCTGGGCATTTTACAGTCTCTTATGCTCTGTACTTTGATCAGTCATTGGTCCCCGTGTTAGTCACTGTCTATAGCAAATAGAAGCACCTCTGATGAGGGAATAATGAGGCTGGAGAGATGGCTCAGCAGTTAGGAGCCCTGACTGCTCTTCCAGAGGTCATGAGTTCAATTCCCAGCAACCACATGGTGGCTCACATACATCTGTAATGGGATCCGATGCCCTCTTATGGTGTGTCTGAAGACAGCTACAGGATACTCACATACATGGCCACTGAGGTGTGGATGTGGTTTTATATCGGAGAGATCATAGGCAAACGTGGCATTGTTGGCTATGATGTTTGAAGACCAATCTTTAACTTCTGAGTTGAGTTCTTATTTGAATGTTCTTGGACCATGTGTAATGGGACTGCTATCTGAATAAAATACTAGGTGTTGAAAACAAAAACAAAAAACAAACAAACAAACAAAACTAAATTATTCTCTTTTTTTTGTTTGTTTTGTTTTGTTTTTTGAGACAGGTTTCTTTGTATAGCCCTGGCTGTCCTGGAACTCACTTTGTAGACCAGGCTGGCCTTGAACTAAAAAATCTGCCTGCCTCTGCCTCCAGAGTGCTGGGATTAAAGGTGTGCGCCACCACGCCCGGCTAAATTATTCTTTAAAAACATCTATGGGTATAATGATATGGTATTAGGAGTCGGTTTAATCCGATGCCTATTTAGGAGAATAATAGTAGTTAGTTCTCCCCCCAGGGTCTATGACCTGTCTAGCCACAGGTTCTTGGCCCTGACAATGGTGCCAGGTAAGGGATTCATCTTGTGGTGTGAGCTTTAAATCTGATCAGAACATGTTTGAGCTCCAATGAGTATGCTTGCCAAGCCAATCCTTGCTGTAGCTCACAGGGTTCACATCTGGGTAAGACAGATGCATGGTTTCCTTTTATAGCACAGTACTTTCCAACTATGAAAGAAACTCAGTAGGGATGAAACTACTGGGCCAGTCCAGCTCATGGTGCTTCCAGCAATAGAGCCTTGCATTGTCGAGTTAGAATTTCCAGCTGCATATGGCCTATCAATTCTAAATTAAGGAGTCCTGAGTCTTTGTGGTATTTCATTTCCTTGGAAATATTTACATGTTACATGGAAAGATGAACTCCACATACTTATAACAAAGTTCTTAATTTTTTTCTAAAACTTTTAATTATTTTATGTGTTATGGGTGTTTTACTTGCGTGGATATCTGTCTGTGTGCTACTTGTATGCCTGGTACCCATAGAAACCAGAAGAAGTTCCCTAGGACTACAGTAACAGAGAGTTGTACCATCCATGACTGGCAACCAAGCCCAGGTCCTCTGGCAGAGCAACCAGTGCTCTTAACTGCTGAGCCATCTCTCCAATGTTCAAGAGGGTTTTTTTTAAATGTAGATTATTTAGATTTTATTTCTTCTTTGAGGTGTGAAACAAAGGCTGTTGTTATAAGCTTGTGAAACTATACCTGACTTCCTAGACCAAGTTTTTGTTCCATATTCTCCTCCATTGAACTTCAAATAGTACACAAGGTTTTCTTTTTTTTAATGATTTTTAAAAAAAAGATTTATTTATTTTATTTTATGTATATGAGTACACTGTAGCTGTACATATGGTTGTGAGCCATCATGTGGTTGCTGGGAATTGAATTTAGGACCTCTGCTTGCTCTGTTCAGTCCTGCTCACTCCAGCCCTGTTTGCTCCGGCCCAAAGTTGTAAGTATACTCTAGCTGTCTTCAGACACACCAGAAGAGGGTGTCAGATCTCTGAGCCATCATGTGGTTTCTGGGATTTGAACTCAGGACCTTTGGAAGAGTAGTCAATGCTCTTAATGGTTGAGCCATTTCTCCAGCCCCTTTAAAAAAAAGATTTATTTATTTTATGTGTGAGTACACTGTTGCTGTCTTCAGACACACCAGAAGAGGGTATCAGATCCCATTACAGATGGTTGTGAGCCACCATGTGGTTGCTGGGATTTGAACTCAGGACCTCTGGAAGAGCAGTCAGTGCTCTTACCCACTGAGCCATCTCTCCAGCCTGGACACAAGGCTTCACCTTAGTTGTTCCTCTAAAACATTCAACTGTTTACTTAACTTACCAAGGGCAATTTTTCCCTTAAAGTATCTTATTTTTTTATGATTGTATGTATGATGTATGTGTGAGACATACATGTGCATTGGTGTGCATGTGGAGATTAGAGAACTTTTATGGAGTTTCCTTCTTTACGTAGGCCCCATGTAAACTCAGGTCATCAGGCTTGCTAGGTAAGCATTTTACCTAGGCCGTATCTCATTAGAGATTTTTCTTGTGTCACTATTCTTCTTATTATTTTTGTTACTATCAGTTTTTTTTTTAAAGATTTATTTATTTATTATATGTAAGTACACTGTAGCTGTCTTCAGATACTCCAGAAGAGGGCATCAGATTTTGTTACGGATGGTTGTGAGCCACCATGTGGTTGCTGGGATTTGAACTCTGGACCTTTGGAAGAGCAGTCGGCGCTCTTAACCACTGAGCCATCTCGCCAGCCCCACTATCAGTTTTTCTTGACACAGAGTCTCACTATGTAGCCCTGACTAGTTTGGAACTCCTATATAGACTAGGCTGGCCTTGAACTCACAGCATTTTTCCTACCTGTGCTGCCCGAGTGCTCAGATAACAGGTGTGCACCTTGATGGCCAGTTTTATTATTCTCTTGTAAAACTTCCATCTAAAGTGATTTTCTTCCTAACCGAACATATTTCTTAGAATTTATTTTTGATTTTGAAAAGTATATATATATATATATATATATATATATATATATATATATATATAAATATATGTGTGTGTGTGTGTGTGTGTGTGTGTGTGTGTGTGTGCTTCATTTGCATGTTAAACCTGCATGAAGGAAGAGGACATCCAATTCCATTATAGAAAGTTGTGAGCCACCATGTGATTGCTGTGAATTGAATTCAGGGCCTCTGGAAGAGAAGCCAGTGCTCTTAACTGCTGAGCCAGCTCTCCAGCCCTAATTTCTTAGAATTTAAAATCTTGAAGTATGTACTCGGGAGGCAGAGGCAAGGCGGATTTCTGAGTTCAAGGCCAGCCTGGTCTACAGAGTGAGTTCCAGGACAGCCAGGGCTATACAGAGAAACCCTGTCTCGAAAAACCAAAAAAAAAAAAATCTTGAAGTATTCTATTACCTCCCCTCTTTCCCCCAACCCCACCCCACCATGTCCCTCAAAGAATATTAAAGTTAAGTTCACAGTGGTTGACAAATTTCCTTAAAATTTAAACCTGAAATCAGGGTTCTATCTTCTCTAAATTATTTCATTCCTTAGAGTTTGGTCTGACTTATAAAATAAAAACTGTCTTAGTTAAAGTTACTATTGCTGTGAAAAACCATGACCAAAGCAACTTGGGGAGGAAAGGGTTTATTTGGCTTATACTTCCATACCATTGTTCGTCATTGGAGTAAGTCTGGACAGGAACTCAAACAGGGCAGGAACCTGGAGGCAGGAGCTGATGCAGAGGCCATGGAGGGGTGCTGTTTACTGGCTTGCTCAGCCTGCTTTCTTATAGAACCGAGGACCGCCAGTCCGGGGATAGCACCACCTGCAATGGGCTAGGCCTGCTCCCCATCAATCACTAATGAAGAAAATACCCTACAGCCTGATGTTATGAAGGCATTTTCTCAATTGAGGTTCCTTCCTTTCAGATAACTCTACCTGTGTCAAGTTGATATAAAACTAGCCAGCACAAAACCCAAAAACCAAGAATCAAACCCCCTTTTCTATTGCTATATTTAAGAGCAATCTCTCTCTGTCTCTTTCTCTCTCTGTCTCTCTGTTCCTGTCTCTCTCTGTATCTCTCTCTGACATGATAGTTCATAGTTATAATCTCAGCATTAGGGAGGTTGAAGGAAGAGGATCATTAGTTGCAGGTAGGTCATCCTGGGCTATGGAGAGAGATCTAGTCTCAATTTTGTTTTTTGTCTTTTCTCTAGCATTTTTAGCTGTGTATTAAGGAAAATTTGTCAACGTAAATTATTTTTATAGGAAATCTAAGTATTGATTTACGTTTTGTTGTTTTAGGACTCTGGGGTTTGGTTAATAATGCAGGTGTATTTCAACCATTTGCCTACATTGAGTGGTACAGACCAGAGGACTACATGCCTATCTTTCAAGTGAACCTCATTGGTTTGACCCAGGTGACTATGAGCATGCTTTCCCTGGTAAAGAAGGCTCGGGGCAGGATTGTCAACGTCTCCAGTGCTTTGGGAAGAGTTGCATTGTATGGAGGATTCTACAGTTGCTCCAAGTATGGGGTTGAGGCATTTTCAGACGTGCTAAGGTAACTGTTAGATAAAATCAAGAGTGCTGTGCATGTTACTCCTACAGACCTTGTGCTCTGTGCTTCACATGCTATCTCGTTTTCGTGCTCCCCACATCTTTTCTCTCACTCTGTAACCCAGTCTGACCTGAATATCACTATATAGCTCTTGTTGGCCTCAAGTGTAGGCCTTCCTCTTGACTTGGCTTTCTGCGTGCTGAGATTACAAGTATGACAGACCTAAAGTTCTTTGTTGTTATTTTAAAACAAGGGTTGGCCGGGCATGGTGGCGCACGCCTTTAATCCCAGCACTCAGGAGACAGAGGCAGGCGGATTTCTGAGTTCGAGGCCAGCCTGGTCTACAAAGTAAGTTCCAGGACAGCCAGGGCTATACAGAGAAACCCTGTCTCGAAAAACCAAAAATTAAAAAAACAAAAAACAAACCAAGGGTTGTAGGTAGGCTAGGCTGGCTTCCACCTTACTTTTTCAGATAGCTGAGGCTGTGTAGCCCTGGCTGGCCCAGAATTCACCATGTAGACCATGCTGACCTGGAACTCACAGGGATCCGTATGCCTCTGCTTCCTAAGTGCTTGGATTCAAAGTGTTCATCACCTCTCTGTCCTTTAAAATCTGCAGTAAAACTAGTGTGTGTGTGTGTGTGTGTGTGTGTGTGTGTGTGTGTGTGTGAGAGAGAGAGAGAGAGAGAGAGAGAGAGAGAGAGAGAAAGAGAGAGAGAGCACTAAAATGGTGATTGTTTTCATCGAAGGTGGTAATTTAGATAGTTTGATTTCAGGCGTGAGATTCGAGATTTTGGGGTGAAAGTCAGCATAATTGAACCTGGGAGCTTCAAGACGGCAATGACGGATGCAGAGTTAATGATCGAGAGATGCAAGAAAGCCTGGGAAGCTGCCCCCGAGCACATCAAGGAGTCCTATGGACAGCAGTTTTTTGAGGACTGTAAGTTGTGTGTGTGTGAGTGTGTTGTAAGTGTAGGTATGCATGTGTGTGGTGTGTGTATCCCTGCATGTGTGGAGAGAGCAGAGGTGGACTTTGGGTGTCATCTATCACTCTCCACCTTAGTTTTTTTCTTTTCCCTCATGAGACAGGGTTTCTCTGTGTAGCCCTGGCTGTCCTGGAATCTTGCTCTGTAGACCAGGCTGGCCTTGAACTCACAGAGATCTGCCTGCCTCTGCTTCCCACGAGTCAAAGGCATGCACCACCACAGCTGGAATCCCCACCGTAGTTTTTGAGACAAGGTCTCTGAACAAGTTTGCTTTCATTTCAGTCTGACTGGCTGGTTGGGAATTCCCCGGATCTACCTCTCTCCATCCCAGCTTTACAGCCGTGGCCTGGATTCTGGGGATCTAACTCAATGAATGGCAAGCAGACATATGCATGTTTTACCTGCAGTGTCCACAGCCCCAGGAGTTTTTGTTGTCATTGTTGTTGTTTGTTTTGTTTTTGTTTTGGATTTTTTGATAGAGATTATAGAGAAATGAGTATGTTTGCATAAGAAAGAAAAAGACAGGCAGCTTCTATGAACACTCTTTGGCATGTACCACATACTACACACAAACACATAGATAAGGAACACAATTCATGATTATACTAATTTGAAATGCCCATGCAAATCCATAGAGACCATCAAGTTATATGAATGCCTTGAATTTGTTGGATTGGAGAGAAAAGAGTGGCTTTGGGATTATATGTTTGTATGTGTATTTGCATAAGTATTTATGTATATATGTATGTTTGTATGTGTTTGCATGTGTGTATGTTTGTGTATATGTATGTATATGTTTTTTTGTTGTTTGGTTTTTCTAGACAGGGTTTCTCTGTGTAGCCCTGGCTGTCCTGGAACTCACTCTGTAGACCAGGCTGGCCTCGAACTAAAAAATCTGCCTGCCTCTGCCTCTCAAGTACCACCATGCCTGGCTGTATGTTTATGTTTTAACTGTGTACATATGTATATGTTTTACATGTGAATCTATGTGTGTGCATATGTGTATGCGATGTCATGTGGTGATGAATCCCAGGGACATGCAAGTTCTAGGTGAGAACCCTACCATTGAGCCACGTGTCCATCCTACAGGGCTTATTTTAGGAGTGAAGAAAATGTTCTAAAGTTCAACAACTCTAAATGATGATCACACAACTCTAAACACTCTAAAAATCAAGGCTTTGTATATTTTAACTGGCTAGATTTTATGATATATAAGTTATAACAAAAATGCACAGATTTATAACTGAGGGCCAGCAAGATAGCTTAGTTGGTAAAGGTATTTTCTATTTAAGCCTATTGACCTGAGTTCAATCCTAGAACTCAAATAAAGGTGTAGGAGAGTGCTGACCCCACAAAGCTGTCCTCTGACCTCCATATGTGTGGTGTGCAATATACACACACATATAAATATGCATTCAATAAATAAATAATACAATTTCCAATTGAAAAAGGAGATTTGTGTACTTATATTGAACAAGGCATGGAACTGAATTTTAAAAATAAAATTTACTGGGGCTCAGTGGTTAAGAGCACTGACTGCTCTTCCGGAGGTCCTGAGTTCAAATCCCAGCAATCACATGGTGGCTCACAATCATCTGTAATGAGATCGGATGTGTGTCTGAAGACAACTACCGTGTACTTAATATAATAAAAAAATAAATTAAAAAAAATAAATAAAGTTTACTAATGGAGGGTGTGGTACACAACTAGAATCCCAGTATTTGGGAGGCAGACAGATTTCCGTGAGTTCGAGTCCAACCTGGTTTATGTAGTACATTCCAGGCCAGCCAAAACTACATAGAGAGACCCATACTCAACAAACAAACAAACAAACAAACAGCAAAAATAAAGTTTTTTTTCTAGAATTAAATAAAAGCCCAGGTTTGTTCTCTATGTTTGTGATGATCATGTTGGGAAGCACAGGCTGGAATCCTGGTCTTCCCTGGACTTAACTGTAGTTAGACTTCTTTGACCATGTGCAACGGAAACTTAAAAACAATCCAGAGAAGAGCTGGCTGACCACCTTCCTCTGCTTCTTCAGTTTGCAGCACCACCAAACGAGAGTTGATGAAGGGTAGCACGAACCTGAGCCTAGTCACAGACTGCATGGAGCACGCCCTGACCTCCAGGCATCCTCGTACCCGGTACTCGGCTGGCTGGGATGCCAAGTGTTTCTTCATCCCTCTATCTTATTTGCCTACGTCACTGGTAGACTACCTATTGGCCATATCTAGGGACAAGCCAGCTCAGGCAGCCTGAAGGATCCCGGATTGGTGGCTGTTGGAATGAAGAAATGACTCAGTTATTCCCAACACAAGCTATCTGCACAGACACGCTCTCTTGCTGAAACCACTCAAGCGGCTGTCTTTTCCTTTCTCTCCACCCCCACAGACGTCTGGTCTCACTCTATAACCCTGGCTGGCAGCAACTCATAGAAATCTGCCTCTCTCTTAATCAAGGTGTTCCCATTCCAGGTCTATACAATTTATTACTATCTTAGCCACTTTTTCCTGGGAATATTTCCATAGTATATTACTCTTTCTTGTTCTATTAAACAGAGCCATGTAAGAACAATTTACTGTTTTTTTTTCCCCTTAGATTTATTTTTAACTATGTTTACTTACGCGTGTCTTTGTGTGGGTGTGTTCATGGGGGTGTTGGTGCCTGAGGAGGTCAGAAGTGATAGAAAAGAGGCAGTTGTGAGTCTCCCTAAGTGGGTGCTGGGACTTGAACCCTGGTCCTCTGCAAAAAAGCAGCAAGTGCCTTAACCACTGAGCCATCTTTCCAGTCCTCAACTGAGTCTGTTTTGTTTGTTTGTTTGTTTGGTTTAATGATTTATTTATTTTTATTTTCTGGGCATTGGTCTTTTGTGAGTATACTGTAGCTGCCTTCAGACACACCAGAAGAGGGTATTGGAGTCCATTACAGATGGTTGTGAACTACCATGTGGTTGCTAGAAATTGAACTCAGGACCTCTGGAAGAGCAGTCAGTGCTCTTAACTGCTGAGCCATCTCTCCAGCTCTAGAGTAAATTTCTTTTTTTAAGACAGAATTTTACTATATAGCGTAAAAGTCCATGCATTTTCCCTATATAGTGTGAACATAGACAGTACAATTATGACCTAAATTGGGACACTTTGGGAAGAGAAGCCAGCCATTGTGAATAGCTTACAGAGAGATGCCAGCTATAGACCAGCAGTGCCCTAGGTAAGTAACATGGTGCATCTCACTGTATTAAATTATGTCACACAAACCATCTATTTCACTGTGTGCCTCATATTAGAATTCGAATAAAAATGCCATTACAGAGAGCAAACCTGGCAGAATTCCATATTGACTTGTAGTTCTAATGTCAGACAAAAAGTAGTCAAAAACCTTCTTTTGAAGGTCCATCCACTTTCTTTTCCAGTCACCGTGTTTTAACTTCTTCCTCCTGAACCATGGTCAGGCTCCTTTGTTACCTTCAGTGTTTTGCTCCTTGATCCACTGGCTGTTGATTTACGTTTTCGAGTATATCAAACTTTGTCACGGTCCTGAAGTTTAGCCTAAAACATTCTGGAATGAATTTTAGGCCTCATCCATCCTAGGGACTTTAAAACTGACACAGATTCACCAGAGTGCTTAGTGAAACTGACAGATTAGCACATTTCCTCCTTCGGTGTACTGGGATTGAAACCTAAAACAAAAGCTGGGCATAGTGGTGCACACCTTTAGTCCCAACACTTGGGAGGCTGAGACAATTGGATCTCCATGAGTTAGAGGCTAGTCTGGTTTACATAGTGAGTTCTAGGACATCCAGGGCTACACAGAGAGACCCTGCCTCCAAAACAACAAACAAACAAAAAGAAGCTGACACTGGACCTCCGGACCTAAGCTCACCGCTTTAGCTAGCCTGACTCATGGTACCCAAGCATATGGGCTCCTTATGTCTCCACAGTCTCATGCTGGGATTAAAGGTATGCACCACTGTACTGGCTGGTTTTGTGTCAACTTGACACAAGCTGAAATTATCATAGAGAAAGGAGCTTCAGATGAGAAAATGCCTCCATGAGATCCAGCTGTAAGGCATTTTCTCGATTAGTGATCAAGGGGGAGGGCCCCCTGTGGGTGGGACCATCCCTGGTCTGGTAGTCTTGGGTTCTATAAGCAAGCAAGCTGAGCAAGCCAGAGGAAACAAGCCAGTAAAGAACATCCCTCCATGGCCTCTGCATCAGCTCCTGCTTCCTGCCTGCCCTGTGTGAGTTCCAGTCCTGACTTCCTTTGGTGATGAACAGCAGTATGGAGGTGTAAGCTGAATAAACCTTTTCCTCCCCAACTTGCTTCTTGGTCATGATGTTTGTGCAGGGATAGAAACCCCAAGACACTCACCCTACCTAGATTTTTATGTGGGTTCTGGGGATCCAAACACAGGTCCTCACATTTGTTCATTACACTCATCAGTGACGGGGCCCAGTCTTTAACCCTTCACATGCTCATACCTGTCTCATAACACCACATCTAAGTCTCTTTAAGGAGGGCACCTGAGCTAAGTTCCCAGGCCCATTCGTCTCATCCTCACCTCTTATCTACTCAAAACCAGCTCTGTGAGTGTATTTATCAAGTTTGAAACAAACTCTCACTTCTGCACAGTTCAGTTTCAGGAAGAACAATATACTTTGTTACAAGAGCAGAGCCCTTTGGGCTCTGAAAACTGCTGCACTCTCACGTACTGTGATCGCTTCTCTTAGGTGTAGGAGCTATCAAAGACAGAATTTTCTTCAACTTCAGGGACATGACTTTACAAGTTGTTTCTAGATGGTGTGTATAATGGTGACAGCTCAAGTGTTATAAAAGTATAAAAGGCACAGGGAAGGCTGGGACGGGTTGTAATGATTTTAGAAGCACGAGTCACAGAAGTAAAACTGGATGCTCTCCCAGCCTCTGTGACTCAGCGTCTGGCTGTGCAGTTACAATAGGGCCATTATTTGTCTCTTGAAAGTGGGTCTGGAGGGGGCTCCAAAAGAGATTGTTTCTTGAACAGAGAAGTTGCTTAATAAATATTCATTGGATTTGAAAGCAGAGGCCCTCATTTACAGCATGAAGATTTGCTCACTGGGATGTGCTGCAGGTTTCTGGTGTGGGTGGCAAGAGGAAGATGGGCTTATGTCATACATCCAGGACTCACAGGCAACTGAATTAGATAGTTCCCCAAACTTCAGATGTGATTATACAATGAAGTAACCTGGAGCTGAGACATCTTCAGTCTAGATCCAAGGAAATATAGTGTCTCCTAAACGCTTCCTGCTTCACCTTTGCTTTTATGTTACATTTTTATTTTAAAACTAACAGTACATTTGTTGTAGAGAAAGATTAACTGGAGAGGGAAACTCCATTTTTTTGTTGCTACAGGGAAGCTGTCAACCATGCAGGGGTTACCCACACGCCTATAAGACACCTCACCGCCACCACCATGCTCTACAAGTGATTCCTCAGGTAGAACTCCAGTGGAATTGAACTGGGGTTTGGGTGGAAGCCTTGTAAGCCTTGTAAGTTGCTTATGTTGCCCCAGGAAGGGGATCTCAGAGCAACTTCTTCAGTGTCACTGATGTGCAGCTCCTCTCTCAGGAGGAAGGGGAGCAAGGGACAGAAAGACAAACAGGGGAGATGAAAAGAATTTAGCATGGTGTGGTTGCTGAGTGGTAGTCAACAGCTCAGGCTGGTAAGGGGGCATGGAGCATCAGTAATGTCTCCCTCATTCTAGTACTCTGACTGCTGGAAAGTTTTGGCTATTTAGCAAATCCGCTTCATAACTCTACATATGCACGTGCTACGTATTCTTTTGATGTGTAGATGATTCTGATTTAGAAGTTGGAATAAGTTCCTGGCAGGAGTTGACCTGTTTCTGCCTGCTCTGGATTCGATGTGGCAATGGCAGCTGTCTCCCTGAGGGCTGAGATGGATACTGATGCCAAATCTCAGAGTTTGGAGCAGATCTAAATCGAGGCAAGGACAGAGTTAAGCTGCTAAATAAGAGGCCTGAGTCCTTCGGGAAAGAGAGGCTAGCAGCTTAAAGACAGGCAGGGGGTAGGTGTTTGTAGGTGTTTGCAAGCAGTCCACCAACAGCATTGTTCCTAGCTCTGGTCTAAAGCCTCATTGCCTCTTCTAACCTAAATGTCTTTCTTATTGTTTCCCATGGAACGCAGTCTGTACCACCTGTCTTGACATAGGGGTCGGATTACAGCTGTGTAAGGATTACTGGGGGGGACCCTATCCTGTATGTTCCACTCTCAAAGGGTTGAGTTTGTAGACTAACCTATATCTATAGCTTTTCTTTTCTTTTCTTTTCTTTTCTTTTCTTTTCTTTTCTTTTCTTTTCTTTTCTTTTTCCGAGACAGGGTTTCTCTGTGTAGCCCTGGCTGTCCTGGAACTCACTCTGTAGACCAAGCTGGCCTTGAACTCAGAAATTTGCCTGCCTCTGCCTCCCAAGTGCTGGAATTAATGGCGTGCGCCACCATGCCTGGTTGTTCTATAGGTTTTCTATGTGCTGTTTCTGGTAGCCATGTCTGCTGATGTTCCTGGCACATCTTCCCACCCTTTAAGCAGAGCTAGGAATCTTATTTCTCAATAAGAAGTCAATCTCCTTGTTCATCTACTAAATGGCATTGGTGGGTGGCATGGCCCCTCCCCAGGGGCTTTTTCTAAAAATCAGTTGAAAAATACAAATTTATTTAACACTTATTTAAAATTATTACCAAAGAGTTAAAATACTAAGAGTTATACAGTATTAGCAGTCAACATGTAGAAGAATGAAATTTGATCCATTCTTATCTCCCTGTACAAAGTTCAAGTCCAAGTGGATCAAGGACCTACACATAAAACCAGAGACACTAAACCTAAAAGAAGAGAAAGTGGGGAAAAGCCTGGTTGGGCACAGGGGGAAATTTCCTGAACAGAACACCAGTGGCTTATGCTCTAATCTCAAGAATGGACAAATAGGACCTTATAAAATTGCAAAGCTTCTGTAAGGCAAAAGACACTGTCAATAGGACAAAATGGCAACCAACAGATTGGGAAAGATCTTTACCTGTCCTACATCTGATAGAGGCTACTATCCAATATATACAGAGAATTCAAGAAGTCAGACTCCAGAGAACCATACAGCCCATTAAAAAATAGGGAACAGAGCTAAACAGAGAATTCTCAACTGAGGAAACTTGAATGACCGAGAAGCACCTAAAGAAATGATCAACATCCTCAGTCATCAGGGAAATGCAAATCAAAACAACCCTGAGACTCCACTTCGCATCAGTCAGAATGGGTAAGTTCAAAAACTTAGGTGACAGATGCTGGTGAGGATGTGGAGAAAGAAGACTACTCCTCCATTGCTGGTGGGATTGCAAGCTGGTACAGTCACTCTGGAAATCGGTCCTCAGAAAATTGGACATAGTATTACCTGAGGACCACTACTGGGCATATACCCAGAAGATGCTCCAACATGTAATAAGGACATGTTTCACTATGTTCGTAGCAGCCATATTTATAGTAGCCAGAAGCTGGAAACAACCCAGATGTTCCTCAAGAGAGGAATAGATGCAGAAAATGTGGAACATTTTTACACAATGGAGTACTACTCATATATTAAAAACAATGACTTCATGAAATTCTTAGGCAAATGGATGGAACTATCATCCTGAGTGTGGCAACCCAGTCACAAAAGAACACACATGGTATATACTCACTGATAAATGGCTATTAGCTCAGAAGCTAGGAATACCCAAGATACAATTCACAGACCATATGAAGCTCAGGAAGACCAAAGTGTGGATGCTTAAGTGCTTCTTAGAAGGGGGAACAAAATACTCACAGGAGGAAATATGGAGACAAAGTGTGGAGCAGAGACTGAAGGAAAGGCCATCCAGAGACTGTCCCACCTGGGGGTCCATCCCATATACAGTTGCCAAACCCGGATGCTATTGCAGATACCAGGAAGTGCTTGCTGATGGGAGCCTGATATGGCTGATTCCTGAGAGACTCTACTAGATCCTGACCAATACAGAAGCAGATGCTCGCGGCCAACCATTTGACTGAGCTCGGGGTCCCCAATGGAGGAGTGGGAGAAGGGACAGAAGGAGATGAGAGGGTTTGCAGCCCCATGGAGGGGAGCAACAGTGTCAACTGGCCAGACTTCCCGGAGCTCCTGGGGACTGGACCACCAACCAAAAAGTACACACGGAGGGAGGGACCCATGGCTCCAGCCACGTATGTGGCAGAAGATGACCTTGTTGGACATCAGCAGGAAGAACAGCCCTTGGTCCTGTGGGGGTTTACGATGCCCCTGTGTAGGGGAATGCCAGGGCGAGAAGATGGGAGTGGGTGGATGGGTGGGGAAACACCCTCATAGAGGGAGGAGGGGGGATGAGATAGGGGTTTTCAGAGGGGAGACCTGGAAAGGGGATAACATTTGAAATGTAAATAAAGGAAATATCCAATAAAAGACAAAAAAAGATTCATACAGTAAGCAGATGAGGTGTGTGTGTGTGTGTGTGTGTGTGTGTGTGTGTGTGTGTGTATGTCACTTGTCTTTAATCCCAACCCTTGGTAAGCAGAAGGGGGCAGATCTCTGAATTTGAGGTTAGTATGGTTTACAGAGTGAGTTTCAGGACTGCCAGAGCTACACAGAGAAACATTGTTTCAAAAAATATAAACAAAAAAAGAGAAAAAAAAAAAAAAGAGAGAGAGATTCATACAATAATGTTATTCTTGCAATATCAAGGACAAAGTCTCATTTGCTTTCTTGAAATCTTGTCTAACTTAAAAACATTGTAAACGTAGAATATTTTTAATTATATATAATTTTAAAGAAATTGGCGCTGGTCTTCTACTGCACGTGCCTTTGCTGCAATGCCCAAATCCAAGTGAGATAAGAAAATTTCCTTAACAAAAACTGGCAAGAAAGGCTTGTAACTGAAGCAGAATCTGATAGAAGAGCTTTGGAAATGTGTGGACACCTGCAAGTTCCTCTTCATCTTCTCTGTGGCCAACAAGAGGAAAAGCAGGCTGAAGGGCATCCGGAGCGTCTGGAAGCACAGCCAGATGTTCTTTGGCAAAAATAAGGTGATGATGGTGGCCTTGGGTTGAAGCCCATTTGACGAATACAAAGACAACCTGCATCAGGTCAGCAGGGAGCTGAGAGGTGAAGCTGGACTCCTTTTTACCAACCTCACGAAGGAGGAGGTGAAAGAGTGGTTCACAAAGTATACAGAAATGGATTTTGCCCGAGCGGGGAACAAAGCGACTCTGACTGTGATCCTGGATCCAGGGCCCCTGAAGCAGTTCCCTCACTCCATGGAACCACAGCTGAGGCAGCTGGGGCTGCCCGCTGCCCTCAAGAAAAGTGTGGCGACCCTGCTGTCTGACTACGAAGTATGCAAGGGTGACGCTGACCCCAGAGCAGGCCAGTATCCTGAAGCTGTTTGGGTATGAGATGGCTGAATTCAAAGTGACCATCAAATACATGTGGGACGCCCAGTTGGGAAGATTCCAGCAGATGGACGATGACCTGCCCGAGTGCGCCTGAGTCTGAGAGAGAGTCTTAGGAGGAGGGTGACAGCTGACTCTGAGGGCCAGGACTAAGGCCTTCCAGCGAGTTCTTCATCTCTGCTGGAACCCCCAGGACTGCTGTCACCACTTCAGAGGGAACAGCTATTTATTCTGCTATGGACAAAGACAAGGGAGGGTGCTAGAAATGACTTTGTTTCTATAAAGAATAAAATTGTGTCCGAGGGGTGTTCCTGGGAGACAAAAAAAATTGCAACAAATTTTAGATTAAAAACAAACAAACAAACAAACAAACAAACCTTTTTATTGATTCTTTGAGAGATTCACATCATGCATCGCAGTCCCATTCATTTTCCTGTCCCCTCACATCTGCCTTTACTTGTAAATAATAATTGGAATGAGTCATTGGTCTGGTGTGAGATCTCTGGCTTCTGTGACACCATCAATATTGGATCGTCACCAAGATTCTTCCTGGTTATTCTGTTCTTGCCTGGTTGTGGAGATCCTGCAGCTTTGGAAGAGCAGGACTAGCCCTTTCTTGCGTCCCAGCCATTCACAGATGATATAGATTTTGGGGTGGGCCAATTCAGAGCCCTGGATCTGGGATTGGGTCATATCTGAGCTGGCCAGTCAGCTGGCTCTCCCTTTTCTGCACCTCCAGGGTAAGCTCTGCTGTGCTGCTCCAGTTAGGTCACCCTATGCTGCCATTGGCAGGAAACAAGATCAGCTCTCCTGCTCTCATAGCCTTGGAGCTGACCCACCTGCACCCACACTTCCAGAGCCAGCTCCACTGTGGTGCCCAGCCAAGGTTCAGAGCCCATCCTCCCAAGCGCTGTAACCTGTGAGGGACTGGTTCGCTGTGCCTTTGCCACCAGGGAGGGCCAGCTAGCTCCATTGTATTACCAGGATAAGTTCCTTGGGGATGGAGCTCATTTCAGCCACTCCCAGGTTTCAGCCCCAGATGAATAAAGAACTCTGTGAGGGGAGGGGGGGCGGGAGGGGGGGCGCGTGGTGGCGCACGCCTTTAATCCCAGCACTCGGGAGGCAGAGGCAGGTGGATTTCTGAGTTTGAGGCCAGCCTGGTCTACAGAGTGAGTTCCAGGACAGCTAGGGCTACACAGAGAAACCCTGCCTTGAAAAACAAAACCAAAAACAAACAAAAAAAGAACTCTGTGGATCTGCCCTGCTGTAGGAGGGTGGGAAACGCCCACTCAGAGACTGGGACACTGCTCAGGGGGTGGGAGAGTGCAGTCTAAGACGTGGCAGGCCAAAGTTGGAGAGCGTCTCAGTAGTGGAAGGTTTTCTCCATACTCCCCACGTTGGTTCTTAATGAAAGACACAGTCCATGTTTATCCATACCGTTTATTGACTGTTCATTGTGGAAAATGGAGTGTGTGCCCACTCCTCAAGGCGGACCAGAGATTAAATACTTTTTGCAGGGATTAGTGTTCCGGAAGGGAAGCTTATTGGCTAAGCCCTCAGGGCATAACTCATTAGCATGGAGAACTCTGTTTTGGGTCATGTGACTCACGTGGGAGTGTGCCCCGGGTTAGGAATCTAGTAAGGAGCAGGGAGGCACCTACTGCTTTAGGTGTGTGTACCTGGGTACCAGTGTCTTAGACTTGCTCTACCCTACAAGTTTCCTGGTATGGTCAACTGTCCCACAGAACATGATTACTCCTGGGTATGGTGGAGGAGAAAGTTTATTGTAGATATGAGGGAGACATAGCCAGAGGCAGACATGTCTGAGAGAGTCCAGAGTGGTCATGACCATGAACCAGGTGGGGAGAAGGGGAGGGGAAGGGAGAGAGGGAAGCCAAGTACAGCTGCCAAGAGGCCAAAAGAAGGGGTGAAGAGAGTGGGGAACCAAAATGTCTGGATTATATAGGTAAGAGTCTCTAGTGGGAGAGCAGCCCAGCCCCTGGCCTGGAGAGTTCAGGGTAGAGGAGAGGGTGCCAGACATGTCCTGTAACAGGTAGGGACTGGGGTTGGTGAGATGGCTCAGCGGTGAAGAGCAGTCACTGCTCTTCCAGAGGTACTGAATTCAATTCCCAGCAACCACCTGCAATGGGATCCAATGCCCTCTTCTGGTGTGTCTGAAGACAGTGACAGTGTGCTCATATACATAAAATAAATAAATAAATGTCAAAAAAAATCCCAACAAAACAAAACAAAACATAACATAACAAAAAAACCAACCTAAAAGACCAATAGGTAAAGACTGAGGTGGAGTATGATTTATTTTGTGTGCCTGGCCCTTTAAAGGATTCCCGAGGGCTGAGCGCCTGACTCTGTGGGAATACTTGGCCTAGTATTGCTTGACTCTATCACCTTCCATTTCAGTTGCCTCTTAGAGTCCTGGGAACAGGAGAGGATATAAAAGCCAGTGGAAGCTGAGAGAGGTTGAGTAGGGTGGGAGGAGAAGACAGTTGATGCTGGAAGAAAGATTGAATAGGGCTGGAAAAAAGAAGGGATGGAGCAAAGTGGAAATAGGCAGTTGGAGTGAATTGGGCAGGTGAGCCAGAGGAGATCCTGTTAGGAGACATGAGAACCCTCACACAAGAAACGCTGGGAGAACGTGCAGGCCAGGCCGGCTTCCATACGTGCCTCGAACAGGCCCTTTAGCCACTTGTCCCAGGTTTGAAACTTAAAAGCTGCCAAGTTCTGCTGCCTGCCATATTCAGGGGTGCTGCCTGCCATATTCAGTGGGTGCTGCCTGCCATATTCAGGGGTGCTGGTTCCAGATCTCACCAGTTCCCAGAGTTTTCTGTAATTGCAGATACCAACAAATCAAAGAAATGCATTCTAGCTGAACCTGAAGATGCCTGGCTAGGCAGGAGGGCAACAGGCTTCTAACAGAAACACCATTGTGTTTCGTTGACAAAAAAACAAGACTCGATGGCAGGTTGGGGAACATTTTGCCTTACCTTGAATAAATGCAGAGTCATGAGACTATTGTTTAAATGAGCCGAGGGGTTGAGCAGGAATGAACAGAAAGAATGAGGGGATCTGTACCTACTTGGGAAGACAGGCTAGGCAGTTTACAAGAACATGGACTGATGTATTTATCTATACCTCATTAGTTGACTTCTTTTGAGAAAAATAGATTTTTTTTTTCTAGACTGTTGGGTAAGTATAAAAAAATACTTTTTCACGTAAAGGATTTGGATCATCCACTCCCATGTGTGCTCTTAGGGGAGGGGACAGCATTGTGCGGGTGAAGGGAAGGAGTCAAGAAAGGAGAATAAGGAGAATCATCGTTGTCAATCAAAGCAGATTACAGGTGTGCAGGGGTGTGAAATCCGAGTTCCCTCTAACAGTGGGCAGGAATAAAGAGACTCTTAAGAGAGGATTATGTGATATGGGGCACTGGAGGCAGGAGGACACCACGGAAGGAGTAATCTCATCTGGTTGTATTGTTTTTTTTTTGTTTTGTTTTGTTTTGGTTTTGGTTTTTCGAGACAGGGTTTCTCTGTATAGCCCTGGCTGTCCTGGAACTCACTCTGTAGACCAGGCTGGCCTCAAACTCAGAAATCCGCCTGCCCCTGCCTCTGCCTCCCGAGTGCTAGGATTAAAGGCGTGCACCACTATTGTTTTTAAGGCTGTCACAGGGGCAGGCTGTGGGGAGACTCTCCTGGAGTCTCCCTCCTCTGAGATAGGGTAGAGAGTTGAACCCTGCCTGGATTAAATGTGCGAGTGTTGCCTCTGCAGCTTTAGCCTGGAAAACAATCTCAGAGCTGAGATCTCAGTAGCGATAGGGACGGTAGGGACGGTGAGGAGGGCCAGGTTGGTCATCCACAGGAGGGTTTTTTTAACCAGACTCACTTCCTGGGTGGATTTCGAGGGGTGTAACTTTGAGGAGGATGTCGGTAGGAGTTTATTTGCAGTTTGGTGGGAGGATCTGAGATTTAGTAATTTAGGATCTTATGTTAGTTACATGGGCAATTCTGTTGGGCTGCCTTCAGGGACCCAGAAACTGCCGCCAAGCACACCAGGTGTGTGCAGTGAATAAAAGGACCCCCACACCACCCTAGATTTCTCTCTGTTCTCAGTGCAGGCCCCCTCTCTTTCCCTCTCTGCTCCCAACTGTCTGTCTGTCTGTCTGTCTGTCTGTCTATCTGTCTGTCTGTCTGTCTGTCTGTCTGTCTGTCTGTCTGTCTCTACCCCTTCTCCAGGCCTTTTCCCTCTCTCCTCCCCTGCCTGACAAGCCCCCTTTACACCAGATATGTTTCATGGCATAATTTCTCAAAGAGTACATCTTGGCATGTTCCAGCCAAGGATACCCCTTTATCACGCAGCATGACATTGTAGAAAGCCTGAAAAAAAAAACCCTAAAGGCTACTTGACTCATTTACTCTATTGCCATCAAGAGACCCCCATGTCCAAGGCAACTTTTATAAAAGGAAGCATTTAGTTGGGGGGGTGGCTTACAGTTTCAGGGGTTTAGTCCGTTATCATGGTGGGGAGCATGGTAGCACCCGTGGGTTAAAGCAGTGAGAGCTATATCCTACCAGTGAGGCTGAGAGAGAGGATTGGGCCTACCATGGGCTTTGGAAACCAATCCTTCTCAAATAGTTCTGCTCCTTGATCACTAATCATTCAAATATCTGAGCCTAGGGGGCCACTCTTATTTAAACCACCACAAGGGCCTTCCTTGCTTTACTTCTGGAAGGGCTTTGAATGGAGTCTCTTGAGAGAACCAAGGAGGTTTTTGAATGGGTTTTGATTAAGATGGGACTTGAGGGTGCCAGGCATCCATGGGATAGTGGTTCAGAGTTCATTGTCTCAGGCCAGTGAGTATTCAAGCTTGGAGAGTGCAAAGCCAAAGCAAGCTTTATTATGAAGAATTACAGGGAAGTTTGAAATGGAAGGAAAGTGAAAGAAACTCTTAGAGTAGGAAGGCTTTCCAATCAGATCTTGCAAGTATCTCAAAAAGTATTAGGTCTACCGAGCTCTCTTGTTCTTGCAGCTGGCAAGAGATAGATGTATTTGTATCTTAGTTGGAGTTTCTTTCCTCAGATAGGAGTAGGTTTCTTGTTGGCTGTCATCCTTAGAGTTTAGCCTGTTAGAGCTAGACACATTAGATACAAGGTTATATGTAAGGACAATAGGAACTTTCCTCAGTGGTTTGGGAAGGTTCAACAGTTGGCTTGTGGTCATTAGTCTAGAGCTTTTTTGTTTTGTTTTGTTTTTTGTTTTTTCGAGACAGGGTTTCTCTGTATAGCCCTAGCTGTCCTGGAACTCACTTTGTAGGCCAGGCTAGCCTTGAACTCAGAAATCTACCTGCCTCTGCCTCCCAAGTGCTGGGATTAAAGGCGTGCGCCACCATGCCCGGCTCTGGTCTAGAGCTTTTTATGAGCTGTTTAGTTTGGTTATTTTATACCTGACTACATGCCCCCTTTCTTCCTCAGTGTTCCAGACTCTGTGATGTTTTCAATTATTATTTTATATGTATAAGTATTTTGCCCAAACATATGTCTATGTGCCACATGTATCCCTGGTGCCCCAGAGGCCAGAAGAAACCATCAAATCCCTGGAACAGACGTTACAGGTGATTATGATCTGCTATGTGGGTGCTGAGAATCGAACCCAGGTCCTCTGAAAGAGCAGCCAGCACTGTTAGCTTCTCTGATCCATCTCTCCAGTCCCTTGCTTTTTCATTTTAACAACACCCCCCTCTTTTTTGCATCGAGTTGGTTTTATGAAGGCCATCTATTGCTGGGCATGGGGCCTATCCTTAAGAGTGGTTTGTTTCCCAGTGAGACTCCCTTGGAGAAAATTAAATTTTCATTTTCAAGTGGTTATCAATTAGAGACAGCTTCTGGGTTAGGGATGGGGATAGGTATATGCCGAGTCCTGCATGGCCATGTAAAGGACGGAGTGACATGGTTTCCCACTGATGGAGCAAAGCCGCAGGGCATGGGCTTTCACAAGTGTGGAAGGTTGCTGGGCATGAGGCTTATTTGTATAATTAAAAACATCGTGGATCCAGGAAGTGAGAATGCGTTCCTCAGCACAATGGTAAATGCTGTAACCTTCAGGATAGCCCTGAGGGCTGTGGGAAAGAACTCTGAAAACATGAGTTCAAGAATATGTAATTTCTCAACTAGGCAAAATATAAGGATGCACCATGAATTGTATGAGGAGCTTCTCAGACCTAAAAGAAAAAAAGGCAGCTGGACAGTGAATGAGCCAAGTGTGTCAGAAAGACACAAAGGCAGGTGATTTCTTAGTTCAAGGTTAGCCTGGGATGGAGTGAATTTAGGTCTAGGAATGGTGGGAACAGTGATCTGAGAGCTGGATCTCACCTAGCTAGCTTATTGTCTGTGCTTACAAAGGCAAGCAGTGCTATGTCAAAACAAAATGTCCTTGCTATCCTTTCTAAGAATCAAGGGTACACACATACACACACACACACACACACACACACACACACACACAAATTCAACCTGTTGAGTTTATTCTGTTGTTTGTGTTCATATGGTTTCAGGGCTGACCACTTTGTATCAAACAACCTATTAGGGGGTTCATCCCTGGGATGGCTGACTCTTTCTTAGTAGCCATCAGCTGCCTATAGTTCCTTACCCAGGGAGACCCTGCATAATTTTTCTCCTTTGCTAGTATGTCTGTTGATATTGACATTGTTCAGATATTGTTTATACAGAAAAATGTAATTTTTAACTATATGTGTAGATGTGTGTTTCTCTCTGTGTGTTTGTACATATAAGTACAGGGCCTCTAAAACAGTGTTGTATTCCCTAGAACTGGTGTTAAGAGCTGCCTCACGCAGGTGCGGAGGACAGAACTCAGGTTGTCTGCAAAAGCAGTGTGCTTGCTTCCTTTCTTTCTTTCTTTCTTTCTTTCTTTCTTTCTTTCTTTTTTTTTTTTCGAGACAGGGTACCTTGAACTCAGAAATCCACCTGTCTCTGCCTCTGGGATTAAAGGCATACACCACCACCGCCCGGCAGAGTGTGCTTTCTTAACTAATAATGAGCCGTCACTCCAGCCCCATGAAAATAATCTTGGCTCTTAGTGCCATAGGCATTTTCCATCTTCTATCTAGCTCTGTTCCTGGTAGGGGTCTTTTCTGGCTAGCACATGCTACTGTAGCTGACTGAAAACTTCTGTTAGGTGAGCTTGAAAATTGCTGAATTTTTCTAGGCACAATGACACAGACCTGTGAATCCAGCTTTTAGAGGTAGAGGCAGGTGACTTTCAAGTTCAGGAAAAGCCAAGATGAGACCTTAAACAGCTCTCTCTCAAAGTTCAGATAATTAATTTAGGATTCATACAGCTTATCAGTTTGTACCTTAACCTGTGGTTTAGATTCCCTCTCAATCTGCAGAAAGCAATTTAATCAGATATCTTTGTCTGGCTGGATGCAGTAGCATATTCAGAGGCAGGCAGATCTCTGCAGATCTCTGGTCTATAGAGTGAATTCCAGGACAGCCAGGACTATCCAAAGACACCCTGTCTTGAAACAAAAACAGCAGCAAAAAGAGAAATGTTTGTTTCAAACTGATACACAAGATGTGTTATCCTCAGAGTCATCCAATCTTTTTTCCCCTCTTCAAAGCTGAGGGTATCAACATTAAGACTAAGGCATTTAAAAAAAAATATTTACTAATTTTATGTGTATGAGTGTTTTGTCTGCACATACCAAATAACACCCATGGAGCTCAGAAAACAGATGTCTGATCTCTGGAACTGGAGTGACAGATGGCTGTGAGGTGCCATGTAGGTGCTGGGCACTGAACTCTGCAAGAGCAGCAGGTGCCCTTAACTGCTGGAGTATCTCTCCAGTCCTGAGTAATGTATTTTTAAGATTTAAGAGAGAATTGTGGAGCTGGAGAGATGGCTCAGTGGTTAAGAGCACTGTCTGCTCTTCCAGAGGTCTTGAGTTCAATCCCCAACAACCACAATCCTCACAACCATCTATAATGGGACCTGATGTCCTCTTCTGGCACGCAGGTGTTCATGCAGATAGAGCATCATGTACATAAATCTCTTGAGTAACTGCTAGATCCTTGGACTTCCATTCACAGCTACTACTGAACCATTGTTGGGAATTGGACTGCAGACTGTAAGTCATCAATAAATTCCTTTACTATACAGAGACTATCCGTAAGTTCTGTGACTCTAGAGAACCATGACTAATACAATGGCTTAACATAAGAAAGCATGGATTTATTTAACATAAAAACAGACATGTTAGGGGGCTAGAGCGATGGCTCAGTGGTTAAGAGCACTGACTGTTTTTTAGGAGGTTCTGAGTTCAATTCCCAGTAACTACACTTAGAGCTTACAACCATCTGTAATGGGGTCTGATGCCCTCTTCTGGTGTGTCTGAAGACAGTAACAGTGTATTCATATACATAAAATAAATAAATCTTAAAAACAGACTTGTTGATTAATAGAATAGAATCAAAGACCCAGAAATAACTCCACACACCCATGGTCACCTGATTTTTGATACAGAAGCCAGAAATATACACTGGATAGCAGCCTGTAGAAGAATGCAAATAGATCCAATTTATCAACCTGCACAAAACTCAAGTCCAAGTGGATCAAAGTCTTCACCTAAGGCCAGTAACACTGAACCTGATAGAAGAGAAAGTGGAGCGCAGGCCTGAACTCATTGGCACTGGAAAAGACTTTCTGGACAGGGCACCAGCAGGCACTAAGGACAATAGTTAATAATAAATGGGACTATGTGAAGCTGAGAAGCATCTGTAAGGCAAAGGACACCGTCATGCAGTCAGAACATGAGGTTACACAATAGAAAAAGATTTGTTGCCAATTACACCAGAGATCAAGAAAACAAATCAATTAAAAAGTGGGGTATGGGCCAAAACAGAGTTCTCAAAAGAGGAAATTCAAATGGCTTAGAAGTGCTTAAAGAAATGTCCAACATCCTTAGTTTTTGGGGAAATGCAAGTCAAAACTACTTTGATCTTATACCAATCAGATTGGCCAAGATCAATAAAACAAATGACAGCTCATGCTATTAAGACTGTGTAGAAAGAGGAACACATGACACTTGCTGGTGAGGGTGCAAACTTGTACACCCACTGTGGGAAGCAGTGTGGCAGTTCCTCAGAAAGATGGGGATCTAATTACTTCAAGACCCTACTGTACCATTCCTGGCCATTATACCCAAAGGACACTTCATCCTACCACGGAGGCCCTTGTTCAGCCATGCTCAAGATTCATAATAGCCCCACATTGGAAACATCCCAGATGTCCATCAACAGATGGATGGGTAAAGAAAATGTGGCACATTTACACAAAGGAATATCTAATTACTCAGTCACTAAAAAAAAAATTATCAGGTAGATGAAAGAAATTAGAAAAAAAAATCCCAAGTGAGTCAGAACCAGAAAGACAAATGTGGTATCTGGTTACATATTTTGGATGTTTAAGGGTCATGGGTCTGCAGTTTGCTTTCTTTACCAGTTAGCTATTTTCCTACACTTTATCTGGCCAAAAATGGAAAAGAAATATGGTTTTATTCCTTTTTAAAAACTTTTTTTATGTGTGTGTGTGTGTGTGTGTGTGTGCACGCGTGTACATGTGAGTTCAGGGGCCCTCAGGGTCCAGAAGACAGCACTGGTTCCTGCACACGCGTGTGCATGTGAGTTCAGGGGCCCTCAGGGTCCAGAAGAGGGCACTGGTTCCTGGGGAGCTAGAGTTGCTGCTGGTTGTGAGCTGTCCTGTGTGCATGCTGGGAACTGAACTTGGATTAAGAGCAGTACACACTCAAACTGTTGAGCCATCTCCCCAGCCAGCTTGGTTTTATTCCTTTTTCATCTGTATCTCCCTAATTCTCATCCCCTCCTACTACCCAATAGGCCAGAGTAACCCCTAGTCCAAACAGTCACTAGTTTACTATTTACATAAGAACATTCACATTTTTTTAGTCCTAAAACAATCACTATGCCACATGAATTTTTCAGTTATAAAATACATCTCCAATTTATTCCCAACCTAACTCCCTGGAATATTATTCGGCTATCTCAGCTCATCAGAGACAAAGTAGTTTGTCTGATGAACTGACTTTTTTTGCGTGTTCTTGGCTAAACTATGTCCTCCAGGAACTCCTTCCTTCCTTATTCACTGAGCAGCCACAGCAATGCTACCGCCATCTCCAGCCTGGGATGCCTTGTTCCTCAGGTTCTCACTTCTCCACTATGCATGCAGCTCCCCCTCCAACCCCAAAATGTGTGTCTAGCTGTCTGTCCAGTAAGTCGTTCAAGCCCAGGTCTTGTCTTGGAGATGGTTCTCTACTTGCTCCTTTGGCACTTGTGCAAGAAGGTAGTAAATTCCCCTCAGGGGCATCAGGAAGGGTCACACCGCAGGGATCAGTCGTTTTCTTTGAGAAATAACATCTAGACTTCACAAGCCCGAGGATGGGTTTGCCAGAGTTAGAGGCGTAGCTCCTACTTGCCTTTAATCTAATGTCACCTACTCTACCCTTAGCTACTAAATTTAGTGTGGCTTCTATCCAAATGATCTACAGCAGGTAAAACTGTAGCTCAAGCTGCCAAATTCCTACACTGCTTGGGTGATCATTCTAAATATAGAAATGCAAAAATAGTTCTGTTTTAAGTTGACTATGGGAAATTATTTTTCTGGTTGGTTTGGCTCAACAGTAAAATTTACATGTGTCTAAGCATATCCTTGAGACAAGAGCTTGCTGTGTAGAATAGGCTGGGCTTGAACTCGGAATCCTCCTGTGTCTGCCTCCTGTGTGCTAGCGTTAGCACCACCAGACTTGTTTTTGTCAGTTCATACAAATTAGAGCCACCTGGCAGGAGGGACCTCAGCTGAGGAGTTGCCTCTATGGGATTGGTCTATGATGTACTTTCTTGTCTTCTTCTTCTTCTTCTTCTTCTTCTTCTTCTTCTTCTTCTTCTTCTTCTTCTTCTTCTTCTTCTTCTTCTTCTTCTTCTTCTTCTTCTTCTTCTTCTTCTTCTTCCAGTTTACAGTCCACCATGAAGTGAAGGCAGGGCAGGAACTCAAGGCAGAAGATGATGACAGGACCTGAGGAAGAGGTGATAACATGAGACCCTAACCTTCTGTACACTGTAGGGTGTCACAGCTGCTGTGAGTGCCAGAGCCAGGAGAGTGAGTAGAGCCCAGAAGTCTGTGTTCCACTCTGCTCCTCTGGCTTCTACATCCTTCTGCACTCTTCCCTGAGCCTTGGAGCAGGGTGTGTCTTAAGATTTCTATTGCTGTGATTAAACACCATGCTCACAAGCAACTTGGGGAGGAAAGGGTTTATTTCCCTTACATTTCCACAGCACACCATCACAGACGAAAGTCAGGGCAGGAACCTTGGGGCAGAGCTGATGTGGAGGCCATGGAAGGCCTCTGCTTCCTGGTTCACTCCTCAAGGCTTGCTCAACCGGCTTTCTTTTTCCTTTTCCTTTTCCTTTTCCTTTTCCTTTTCTTTTTTCTTTTTTCTCCTCCCCTCCCCTCCCCTCCCCTCTCTTCTCCCCCTCCTCTCTCTCTTTTTAATGATTCCTGTATGATTTTTCTCTTCAGTCCTGGTTCACAGGACTCAGAGAAGTGGTGGGAATATGCAGGTGCAGACTTGAAGTTCTATCTCCAAGTTTATATCCAACATTGAGGAAATGGATTGTACACCACAGGCAGAGCCTCAGCCTGCTCTCTTATAGCACCCAGGATCACCAGCCAGGTAAGGTGCCACCCATAGTGAGCTGGGCCCTCATACATCAATCATTCAGTCAATCATCAATCAACCAGTCAATCATCAATCAATCAGTCAGTCAATCAATCAATCAATCAATCAAGGAAATGCAAAGCAAAGCAAGGCAAGGTTTGCCCACAGGCCAATCTAGTGGGAACATTTTCTCACTTGTTTGTGTCAAGTTCATATAAAACTAGCCAGTGTAGGACAATAGAGAGGCCACATTTATGGCTGAGGATAGTCACTTATTCTTAGCTAGTTGAGCAGTTAGGAATCTGCCGTTACCACTGCTCACAGCTAAAGAAAGATTCTCTGGCCAGACACGACAGTAGTTCTGATCTATAGTCATAATCAAGTATTTAGAAGGCAAGCTGACAGATATATCATGTCTACTTAGCAAAGCAAGTATATGAGGCTCTGCACCAGAACTTTGCAACTCCCATTTGATTTGACCAGATTTATAGTACGGGGTATATATTCCTTCCTGTGGGGTCTCAGATGTAACATGAAGGGGTTGGTTCTATAAAGTGGTTTTATATTTCACTGCTTAGATTTAGGGACGAGAAGAGTGAGAACGTGGGTGATCTTAAGGTCACTAAGTAAGCAAAATTCATCTGCTGTCTTTTTTTTTTTTTTTTTTTTTTTAGTACCTTTTAAATATCTATTAAAAGAATTCTACTGTGCATGTTTGCAGTCTGTTCTGGAGAATCAGGGAGGGTTCAATCCAGTAGGCAGGGATGGAAAGAAGTCCTTTACTCCAGGAAAGATTCTTGAGGTTGCCAGAAACTAAGATTAACAGATGCCATTCAAATAGATCATAAGGGTGTGTACATACCAGTAATCCCAACACTGGGAAGGTAGAGGCAGAAGGATCTCCTAAGTACAAGGTCAGCCTGGTCTATATAGTGGGTTCCAAGACAGCCAAGGTTACATAGTGAATGAACCCCACTTTCAAAACTTCCACAAGGCTTGTCCCCCTTCAAGAGTCTCTAAACATCTGAAGACCTGGCTTGGCGCTAGTCTCACTCCGTTCCCCTGCTCGGTCTGGCTCGACCTTTGATACAAAGATACAGAGGGCAACTTTTACAATGTTAAAAGTTTTCTCTGTGGAAATAAAGAACACCCGTAGAATTCCAGTGTTAACTAAAGGTTCCAAGGTTAACTAGAGATTTCTGGAGCGGGGTGGTGAAAGTTAATTTATCAGATTTTAAATAGCTACAAAGTGCCAGGCTCTGACACAGTTTGACTTCTAAAGAACACTCAGAGCCAAGCCCTGGTTGTTCCAGGGCCCCACCACCCAGAGTCTAGAGGCTGGCAGAGGAAGTGCATCCTGGCACCTTGGGACATTTGACACCTTTGACACCTTTCTGGCTAGCAACGGGGTAGAGGATTCGGGTCGGATCCCCTGCTTTAGCTAGTGAGCCATGCAGCTGCAGGGTGGGTAAGGAAACCTTTAATGATTCAGAGTGCAAAGGAAAGGTATCACAGAGGCCGAGTGCTCAGCCCTGGCGGCTGCCCCACGTGTACATGGCTCCACGGAGGTTCTCCAGGCAGTGCTGCTGCCTTGGCGGCTGCCCCACGTGTACATGGCTCCACGGAGGTTCTCCAGGCAGTGCTGCTGCCCCCGGTCTTTCTAGTGCTCTGTCGTCATCAGTGGGCAGCTCATGGCAGCACAGAGGGCAGGAATTTGTCTTACTTAGCCAGGGCAGGATGCAGTTGGAATGGAAGAGATGATGGTAGGGCATCTCATTCACAGTCTCCTCCTCCTAAATTCCAAAAGGCACTGGGGCACTTGAGATCTGCTGCCCGGAACCCAGCTCCAAGCCCCGCACCCAGCTCCAAGCCCCGCGCCCAGCTCCAAGCCCTGCGCACTCTTCTCCGGAGTTCCAGCAACATATTGTTGCAGGCCTCACGCTCAAGGTTCAACGGCTCGCAGTTGTGCTCATCAAAGACGCCATGGCTTCTGGGCTGCTGGGCTTGTCTGACCCATCTGCTGTCTTTTAACACCCTCTTTTGAGATGTCTTCAGGAAAATGAACATGATCTCTCAGCCAGCAAGAAACAGAAACTAGGGATGGAGAGATGGTTCAGCGGTTAAGAGCACTGACAGCTCTTCCAGAGGATTCCCAGCAACAACATGGTAGCTCACAACCATCTGTAATGGGATCTGATGCCTTCTTCTGGTGTGTTTAAAGACAGCGACAGTGTACTCACATAAATAAATAAATAATAAAATCTTTTTAAAAATTTTATTTTCTTTTTAATTTATTATTTTTTTTACACTTGATATTCCATTCCCCGACTGTGGGATGGCGACCCCATCCCTCATTTGATGTCCTGTCTTTCTGCTGGAGGTGGGCTCTATGAGTTCCCTCTCCCTACTGTCTGGCTTTTCATCTAAGGTCCCTTCCTTTGAGTCCTGGGAGTCTCTCACCTCCAGGTCTGTGGTGCACTCTGCGGGTGTGTGTGTGTGTGTGTGTGTGTGTGTCCCAACCTCCTATTTCCTGAGGTTGCCCTGTTTATATTCTTTCTGCTGGCCCTCAGGGCTTCAGTCCTTTTCCCTCACCCAATATCAGGTTAGGTTCCCCTCTCCCCAACCCCCAACCCCATCCACTTTCTTTCCCAGGTCCCTCCCTCCCTTCCAACTTGTGATTGCTTTGTTCCCAAGTGGGACTGAGGTGTCCTCACTTGGGCACTTCTTTAAAAAAATCTTAAGAAAGAAAGAAAGAGAGAAAGAAAGAAAGAAAGAAAGACTAGATCCCAGAAGGAGGTGTGGTTCTTTTCCTGTGTACCCTTAATTTTTCCTATCTTGTTTCAGGACCACGAATATATGAAATAAAAGAACAGTGTTTCAGATCACTGAAGGGAGAATGAGACCTTACGAAATGGTGTTGGGTCAATTTACCAAGTGTGTCAGCACCAACCCAGGGCTTCTCCAATTCACCCCTCAAAGCCTGGGCTGTACACGGATTATGACGCCATACTATGCTCTGCCAGTAGAGGGCGCGGTGGAGCGACGTTACAGGAGGAAGGAGGAGAGCTTCCAGATCCACGTGTGCAGATGTCCGGTCCTGTCCTCGCAGCCCTTGACCTCTCAGTCCTAGACAGGGACATTTGGTGGAGGTCCTTCCCTTAATGCGTCCACGTGTGTGTGTGTGTGTGTGTGTGTGTGTGTGTGTGTGTGTGTGTGTGTGTGTGTGTATTTGTGTGTCCCTCAATGAACTCATAGTCCTTGAACCTACTGCAGCTGACACCAGCTCAAGCCAGCCGCAAGCTTACCCATGAACCCCTGGAAAGGGACATTACCCGTCTCAAAAAAAGCAGAGCAGAGGAGAGCAGAGCAGAGCAGAGCAGAGCAGAGCAAACCAGTTTTTAAAGATTTCAGGTATGAAGAATGAAAATCTATTCCCTGTGTACCTCTTCTAGATGACATCTTAAAGATGAACGTTTCAGCTCACCGTTTCCTTCGTATCATTTCTTCACTAAGACATGAGGGTTTTGCTGAATACTCTTTGGTTAAGATAAGTCTAAAATATGAACTTTCAGGTGGAATATGATTTTTGTTGTTTTTTCTCCTTTTTGGGGGGGGGCAGGGTTTTTCTGTGTAGCTCTGACTGTCCTGGAACTCACTCTGTAGACCAGGCTGGCCTCAAGTTCTGGGATTAAAGGCATTTATTTTTCAATTACATTTCTCAAAAGTTTCTGGACCCTTAAATAATCCATTTTTTAGAATTACATTGAAAAAAGTCATCTTTTACTGGAGTCTTGTGTATGAATGTGTGTGTGTGTGTGTGTGTGTGTGTGTGTGTGTGTGTGTGTGTGTGTGTTGGGGGCGGGCAGAGAGCAACCTTAGATACCATACTTCAGACACTATCATTTTTAGAGACAGAGTCTTTCACTGGTCTGGAACTCATTAAATAGGCTAGACTGGCTGGCCAGGGAGTTGAGAGATCCTCCTGTCTCTGCCTCACCAGTTCTGGGACCTGGGACCACAAATATATGTACAATACTCAGAATTCCTTCCTTCTTTCCTTCCTTCCTTCCTTCCTTCCTTCCTTCCTTCCTTCCTTCCTTCCTTTCTTCCTTCCTTCCTCCCTTCTTTCCTGTCTGTGGGGTAGGGGTAACTTCTCTGTGTAGCTGTCTCTCCTGTCTCTGCTAATCCCCAGTGATAGGATTAAAGGTGTGTGCCACCAGGCCAGGCTTGTACACCCTGCGTCCTTAAACAGTGTCTTCTGGGGATCAAACTCGCAAGGTGACCACTTTACTGAATGTGACAACTTTTGAGCTCTCTTTCTGGGGTCTTGACAATTAAATCTAGTAGATGCAAGATGAAGATAGTAAGTAGACAAGAAGGCACTCACAAGCTAGATTTGGTAAGTCTGAAAAAGTACCTATTCAAAGTGATCTGAGCGAGCCAATAGAGAGAATGGAAAGGACTGTGGACCAGCCTGGCTGGAGGTAACTCTGCCTGTCACAGCTTTGTTGCTGTGTCCTCTTGTCTGAATAAAGCCCTGACTCTTATTTTACATTACATATTTGTACAGTACATACATACACAATGTAATACATACATTACATTACAATACATCTGTGAAGCCATTGGTGACACTCTTGGACCTGTATTACAATTTTCTCTGTATTGTGAGAGGCAGGTCCCAATACACCAGTATGTCCTCATCATGGGCTGTGACCAGACAGTCTGATGGTGCTGGATGCACATCTGCTGGAAACAGAAGCTAAGCAGCTGTGGGGCCAAACATCAGACAGGCTGGTGGTGTTGACTCTGGGTCAACATGACAATAAGCTGCTACAGCTGTCTGTGATGACAGAGCACAGACAAGGATTCTGTCCATTAGAACTGCCAGAATATTCACTAGGTAAAACCTTGCAAGGTCAGATCAAATGTACACTGAGGACTCTGTTGAGATATATATCAAATATATTCTCATCACACGAGGACTCACAAATGAACAAATGTACATAGAGTAAGCCAATAAGTATCTGTATTTGGGACAGTTCTGGAAGCTCCCATTCCTATTACCCATGTTTGTCAGAGTGGAGAGCAGAAAGCAGCAGATTGGCAGTGAGGAAGTAGATTTAATCAGTGTGTGTATGTTTGTGTGTTTATGTCTGTGTGTGTGTGAGTGTGTGTGTATGTATGGTGTATGTGTGTATGGTATCTGTGTGTGAGTTTGTGTGTGTGTGTATGGTATATGTGTGTATAGTGTATGTGTGTCTGTATGTCTATGTCTCGCTGTGTGTGTGTGGTGTATGTGTGTATGGTATCTGTGTGTTTGAGCTTGTGTGTGTGTGTGGTGTATGTGTATATGGTGTATGTGTGTCTGAGTGTGTGTCTATGTCTCTGTGTGTGTCTGTGTATGGTATCTGTATGTGTGAGTGTGTGTGTGTATGGTGTATGTGTGTATGATATCTGTGTGTGTGAGCTTATGTGTGTGTGTGTATGGTGTATGTGTATATGGTGTATGTGTGTCTGAGTGTGTGTCTATGTCTCTGTATGTGTCTTTGTGTGTGAGTGTGTGTGGTATCTGTGTGTATGGTATCTTTGTGTGTGAGAGTTTGTGTGTGTGTATGGTGTATGTGTGTATGATGTGTGTCTGTGTGTATGTGTGAGAGTCTGTGTGTGTGTGAGTGTGTCTGTGTGAGTATATCTGTGTGAGTCTGTGTGCATGTGTGTTTGAGTATGCATGTGTGTGTGTCTCTGTGTGTATATATGTACCTATATGTGTGTATGTCTGTGTGTGTGAGTGAGTGTGTCTGTGTGTATATTGTATATGTGAGTATGTGAATGTGTCTGGGTGAGTTTGGTTGTGTCTGTGTGTATATATGTATCTATATGTCTCTGTGTGTGTATATATTGTATGTGTGAGTGTGTATGAATGTGTCTGTGTGTCTCTGTGTGTCTCTGTATGAGTGTGTCTGTGTATGTCTATATGTGTCTCTGTGTGTGAATGTGTCTGTGTGTGTATATGTGTGAGTGTGTGCGAGTGTGTTTGTCTGTGTGTATACACATGTGTGTGCAAGGTAGAATAAAGGGCAGGTGGGAGAACAGAAAGGGGTGACTATGTAACCTCCAGGTACTAAATCTTTGGAAGATCCAGAGTGATGCTTTTCATGGGTCCTTTGACACAGTCATTCTGTGACTTACGTTTTACTGTCTATGTCTTTTCCTGTAAGCAGGACATACCTGCTTTTGAAAAATCACAGGACAGTGAAAATGAGGGAGATCTACTGTAAATAGGCAATGTTCCAAAGGCACCTTCATTATCCAACCCCTGCAGTGTGTGATTTTATGACAGGGCAGTTTTGAGCAAAGGATACTCGAGTCACAAGATATGACGCAGTGCGAAAAGTGCTGACGTGGGCAGGTAAAAGTCAGCACCAGTTCAAGCTCTGGGGGAGTCCTGGCAAAGGGTGTGGGCGGGGGACATGACACGCAAGCGCTTCCAACGAACAGGTCCCCTCTGATAACTTCAGATTGTGAAATGGGCAGCCCACAGCTCTGCAGGATCCGGAAGCAGAAGAAAGGAGTGAAGGTGGGGATCTGGTTCATTCAGTGATGCATCTCAAGAGCCGAAAACTATCACTTAATACATCTATATGCAGGGACTGGAGACGTGGCTGAGCAGTTAAGAGAGCAGGCTGCTCTTCCAGAGGACACAAGTTTGGTTCTTGGCACCTGAATCAGGTGGTAACCCCAGATCCAAGAGATCCAGCACCCTCTCCTGTCTTCTGCTGGTATCTGCACACACATGGCTTATAGGCACACAGATACATACATAAAAAAATAAGTCTTTAAAAGAATCTATTTGGATTAAGATAGTCCCAGGCACTATTGAGAGTGGACCATTAGCCAGAGAGTGTGAATTTATGTGGCACCAAAGTACTCGGTGGTTATCCAGGAGGACCAGCTGCTTCCTGGACGTGGAAGGTGCAGAGTCAGCAGGATATTGAAAGCACAAGGAGGGGTAATTCAGATCATGGCTCCCTGGTGTCTGTGAATTCTGTCCCGCAGAAGGACTGAAGCCAAGCAGGAGATGAAAGGAAGGAAGTGGCAGTGGTCTGGAAGTCCAGGCACAGCTGAGCTGCTCATGTTGGAGGACTGGAATCTGACGCCAGAAGATGGGAGTTGCTCAAAGGACAGTGCCCATGCACAGCCTGGGTATTGAAGACTTGTTTCCCCTCTGTTTAGGGCTTCTGAGACCCAAAGTCACTACGAAGGGGGATAGTCTCAGCCTTGTGCACGCCGAAGTGAGAGAGACCACCCAGGCAGGGAACTAATTATTATTATTAGTTTGTCATTAGTCTTAGCAATTGGTGTAGACATTTGCTCCAGGAGATGGCCAAACACCGTTACAGAGTCAGCCTCTGAAGTAGGCAGTTAGGGAGGAACTTGGACGTGGTCAGGACTGGCCTCTTTGCATGGGCTCGAGATGTACGAGAAGTGACCCCAAAGCTGTCACATCTAAGTTGGGTCACCGAGAGAATGCACTTGGAAGAGTTGATGTGTTTTTATGGGAACCCTGTGTAGGTATTTATGAAAAGGTATTTACCTAAGGGGCAAGCTTGGCTTCACGCTCACCTGCCTTCACACCTGACAATGTCCTCTCTTGCTCCCTTGCGTGCTCTGGCTCCACCACAGTCCCACTATGCCCATCTGCCTTGATACCACTGCCACGTATAAACCAATAGGGGTTTCTCATCTTGTACTTGTAGTGTCCAAAATTGTAACCTAAACACACCCCATTTCTTCATTAAATTATGTAGATTCAAGAATTTTATTAAAGTATTGAAAAATAGATTACATGGAATTTTCTAGCCCTCATATCAGGGATCTTGATATAACAGTTACCCCAAAGTGTCCTTATTAGGAATCCTGGCCTTTTGACTAGCTAGGGGCTGAACACAGACACAAGCATTCTTCATATTCTGCCACATGCCAGACTTCCTGGTGGTTTTATTTATTTATTTTTAATATTGTATGTGAGTACACTGTTGCTCTCTTCAGACACCCTAGAAGAGGGTGTCAGATCTCATTACAGATGATTGTGAGCGACCATGTGGTTGCTGGGAATTGAACTCATGATCTCTGGAAGAGCAGTCAGTGCTCTTAAGTGCTGAGCCATCTCTCCAGCCCCCAATGCTTTAGTTATCACTGCCTTTCCTATGTTTGTTTGTTTGTTTGTTTGTTTGTTTGTTTCCCTCTGCCAACTTCAGGCTTCTTAGAGGCTCTGGAATTGCATAGACCATGTTAGGAAGAGAGCTACAGGAAGATGGGGAAGGGCCTGCTCATCACTTCAGAAGCATCGCCCCGGAAACAACTCTGAGCATGTTTGTAAGAGGATCTAGATTAGGTTAATTAAGGTTAAGACTCCAGGAAAAAGCTGGAGGGGTGTACCCCAGGGAGATGGCTGCGTTCATGGTGCTGGCCACCAGTTTGTGTAGTGAATGTAGATCTGTGGTGGCTGCAGGCTCCTGGGTTGCCAGTCTGAGGTTCAGCTGTAGCTGATGAGGATGAAGTGGCTGAGGCTGGAGAAGCAGAGTCACCATCTTCTCTTGGATTCTGGACCAAAGCCTCTCCCAGCTAACGTTCTAGATGACGACCAGCCATGCACCTTTGCACCTCCTTGATGTGGCCCCTGGGGCTCCCGGTCCCAGATTCATCAGACAGAGAAAGGCCGCCGTTTCTAGGACGCTCACAACCAAGGCTGAAGGTCTGAAGGGTAGAGTCTAACGCGCAGTAACTTGTGAACAGCGGTGGGAAGATGGGCACACACTGTGCGTATCGCCTACACATCAGGCTCTGTGGCTGGAGGCTGACAGCTTCGGAGGCTTCCTTGATTCGCCTGCCAATTGATGAAGGCTCCCAGGCCCCAGGCCTGTACCGGTAAGGAGAAAGTGACCTTGGCAGTAAATAAATATGTTCTCTTTCAAGAGGTGCGTGAATGTGTGTGTTGGGGGGCGGAGGGGGACATAAAATGTCTCCTAACACTCCCCTGCCCTGATGTGTCCTGTCCCCCGAACGGGTGAGCTGCAATGGCTTCCTTCAGTTGCCTGTAGAGGTATTTTGTCGTAGGAACTACACAAGCAACAAATACACACTAAGCCAAGTTAGCCAGAGAGTTTATTGGGGTTTCCTACAGAAATGTGAGTGCAGGGGCACTTGTGGGTGGGAGCGCGAGTGACTCTTGCCATTGTGTCCAGCGCAAACCCCAGTGTAAGTGATGACTCACAAAAGCTGCTGCTGCACCGAGTTCACCTCCTGTATCCGCTAACATCCCCCTGCCCCTCCCCCCCCCCCCAGAACCTGTGCATCAAGATTACATACACCTGAGCCTGCGGTGGCGGGGTAGGAGTAATTGAGTGGCTGGCAGCTCAGGTGAGGAGATGGTGACCCTCTTCACTCCTCTGAAGGGGATGTCACCAGGCCTGGCTTTGGGAAGGTCTCCTAAGGGTGCTCAAGGCTGCTCCGGATTCAGCTGTGCGGCTCCTGGACCGCAGTGTTCCACAACAGGGGACTCTGCGGCTTAACAAGCAATGGGTGTGAGAAGCCAACTGGTCCTTGAGCAGGTTTACTTAACAGATGGTGGATCAAGAAATTCCACCTTCTTTGAGATCTCTGCCCTACTTTACTCTACACTGCCACCTACTGGGCACACTCACAGAACAGCTCCTCCTCATCCCAGAGAATGTGTGGTTGGTAACCCGGGATAATTTTTTTTTTTAATTGCTTTATATGAGCCTCCAGGAAAACTTTATATTATGAAACGTGATGTGTACTATGAGCTGACATCCTCAGGAAACACTCCACCATACAACAGAACTCACAAAAAAGAATAAAATCAAGGTTAACTCTTGGAAAGCTGAGGGTTATGTAACCAGAATCTCATTGATTAGCCCGGCCGAAGCAATAAAACCAGGACCCAGTTCTTACTTTCCTTCTGGAGACAAGAGTCCATATTCATTGTCACAAATAATAGGACTTTAGAAGTTGAATTAATGAAGCTCTCTATCCTTTTCATTTCCTTTTATTACAAATATTTACATTATCATTCATTACAATGAACTGTTGGTGTATAACCTATGGATTTGAACACACCAACAGGTGTAATTACTATAAGCACTAAGATACAGAGTTTCATCATCTTTCCATGCCTTCCCATCCACGTCTTTAAGACACTCCCCCACCCACCTACACCTGAAAAGACCCTGAGAAAAATGTAACAGGTCACAAAGACCCTGAAACTGGGAAAAGAGATTTCATTATTAGCAGAAAGTCTTTACGTAGCTGAGCATAATAGCCTGAATCTGTGTGTATGCCCATATTGTTCTTTGAATTCATGTATTTTCCAACTGATATAGCTCACTGCCAAGTGTTTGTGGTTTGGTTGATGGATTGAGATACAGCTCACTGCCAAGTGTGTGTGGTTTAGTTGCTGGACTGAGGTTGAAATATTTCACTTTGCATCTGTGCATCTGAGCATAAAAATCTTCTTGTACCCATTTCTTCTGTAAAAAGAATAGATATTGTTAGATCAGGAAAATCCTCTACTTCCTCCTCCTCCTTTCCCCCTTGAGGGCCCATAAATATCGGGTCCTCTTTTCCCTCAGGGTCTACTCCTGTATCCATTTCTGGGATACGAGTCGTCCCCAGAGCTCTGGATCCCCCCCCCAATAAAGCCTCATGTGATTTGCATTAAGACCGGTTCTCATGAGTGATTTGGGGTGTCACCTTTCCTGAGTCAGAACGTGGGAGTTCTCACGTTGTGGGTCTTTCACACCTATACAACCACTGGCCTGTTTCTCATCACTGTAAAATTTGCACCCACAGAACACAGCAGACCATCCAATTACTCTTGTGCAACTTGTTGAAGGAGTATTCCAGTACAGAACTGGCTTAGTGCATGCAAATCTTATCTATATCCCAACACCAAAATCCGAGTTCCTTCTTATAGTTAGAGTGGAGAGAAATCTGGGCACAACCTAACTCCTTCTGTGAGATTAAACAAAGGAGTTATGTGTTCTCAGACCATAGTAGAGGTGTGTCTTTAGGACTGTAATTATGAACATAGTTCCGGTTCAAAGCCAGGGGAAGGTCGAAGAACAGAAAGTTAAAAAGAACTCTCCAAACCAAAGCAACTTGTAAATCCTGCCAGGGAGATGTGCTCGGGTTCCGAGGATCTCCACTCCCAACCCTGCCTTCAGTCCTTTTTTTTCACTCCCCTGCGGCCTCTTGGGCCCACCCTGTGAGTTACCTGCCCTGCTTAGCATTGGCAGCTGATTGGGTGTATTAGTTACTGTTCTCTTGGCTCTGACAGAGTATACCAGATAAGAGCAATTTAAGAGCTGGGTGTGGTGGTGCGAGCCTGTAACCCCAGCAGTTAGAAGGTGGAGACAGGAAAACCAGGAGTTCAGGTCAAGGTCAGACATGGATATTATGAGTTCAAGAGAAACTTGGGCTACTTGAAAGTCTTCTCTATAACAAATAAACAAAACGGGAGCGAATGAAGGAGCGTGTCAGCTTGACTTACAGATCGAGAGAGTACAGTCCATCATGGTGGGCAGCCCACAGCAGTGGGGACATGCTCACATTTGGGCAGTAGAATAGAGCTGTAAGGCTCACACTCCAGCAAGGCTCAGATGAGGGTTTCTGCAATCTCCCAAACAGCAAGTGTTCAAGGTGGGAGCCATTTCACAATCAAACCATAACAGTGAAGGTCTTCACTTATTTTAAGGCAGAGTGTCACTATTCTGCTCAGGTTGGTCTTGAACCCCTGAGGTGGTCGTCCTGCCTAAGCCACCGAGAGGCTGGAATTATAGGTCTTTCACTATACATGTCAGGGGCTGATGCTGTCTTTCAGTTATGCTACATGCATCAACCCAAACAGACCCTGAATGAATGTCCATCATCTGACTTGGGTTAAGACCACCACGCTTTGCATAAATACATGATTATAGGCCACTGAGATGACCAAGCATATAACAGCACTCACTGCATAATCCTGATGACGACCTGAGTTCAATCTCTGGAACCCACAGTGAGTAGAGAGAAATGTCACCCTCTGACCTCTATATATATGCTGTGACACACACACATACCTACACACACACACACACACACACACACACACACACACACACACAGAGTTATTACTAACTTGAAACAATATTTCAAAATTATGTTTAAAATTGGAACATGGGGCTGGAGAGATGGCTCAGTGGTTAAGAGCACTGTTTGCTCTTCCAGAGGTCCTGAGTTCAATTCCCAGCAACCACATGGTGGCTCACAACTGTCTGTAATGGGATCCAATGCCCTCTTCTGGTGTATCTGAAGACAGCTACAGTGTACTCACATACATAAAATAAATAAATAAATCTTTTAATAATAAAATTGGAACATGACACATAAAACTAGAAGTTCTTTCTGCAGCTAAGTAAGCTGGCTAGCTTTCTTTTTCATTGGAACCTGGTAAGCAAAAGCCACAAACAGTAGCTTCTCTTGGATGTATACTGCCAATTGCATGGATGAGTTACCATGAGACACTTGGTCCAGTTTTCTGATGGATTTTCAGGATCTCAAGGATGCCCCAAGCTTAGACAGGTGTGTAGGGTGCTTTTGGGAAGCCCCAGAGAGCATAACTGCTATATCATCATGTCCAACTGCCTCAAATTGGCAAATTAAGGGTGTGATTGAAGCCTTGCCCTGAACCAAGTTCAAGTTCCCCATCACTAGAAGAGCCACATCTCAGAGAAGTAAATTTAACCAAATTAATGCAGATGAACTAGAAGTCAAGTGTGGTGGTTTGAATAGGAATGGACCCTAGAGGCTCATATATCTGAATGCCAGTCACCAGGGAGTGACTACCATTTGAAAGGATTAGAAAGATGAGGAGGCGTGGCCTTGTTGGAGGAAGTGTGTCACTGGGGTGGGCTTTGAGGTTTCAGAAGTCCTTGCCAAGCCCAGAGTCTCTCTCTGTGCTTACTGCGCAGGCTATATATTCTCAGCTACGGTTCCAGTGTCTGCCTGCATGCCACCATGGGTTCTGCCTTGATGATAATGAACTAAATCTCTGAAACTGTAAGCAAGCCTCAATTAAATGATTTCTTTTATAAGAGTTGCTTCAGGCATGGTATCTCTTCACAGCATCAGTGCCTAAGATGACAAGATAAGTGAGATGTGGCTCATTCTCGTTGTGGTGGGAGGGAGGGGGCAGCAAACATATCCCCAACTGTGCTGTCCTGGATAAATGGCCTACTCTGTGCTCCTTCATCCTTCATCCTGCCATTATGCCCACTGATACATCACACATTCAGTTAGGGAAAACAAAGTTAAATTCACATTTCTTTTTTTATAATTACTCTTGCTTCTGTCCTGCATACTCTTTCATATGCAGATGGATAATATGTGTTTGGCCCCCAAGTGCCGGTGCTTGTTTGCTTTGAGTTCTGCCCCCTGCCCCTCATGGATACCTTCTGGTAATGTGAAGTTATTTTCATAAACCTTAATAAAACAATTTCAGGGTTGGGGTGGTGACTCAATGGATAAAAGCTCTGGGCAGACAAGCCTGAGAACCAGAGTTCCATTCCTGGAACCCATGCGGCAAGCCACATGGAGCAGTTTGTAACCTTAACTGTAGCTGCCAGCAGCCATGGAGAACTGGGTTCCTGAAAGGAGAGCTGGGGATAGTAAGAGAGAGAGAGAGAGAGAGAGAGAGAGAGAGAGAGAGAGAGAGAGAGAGAGAGGACTAAGACAAAGTTTCTGATCAAGGCCCAATGTTTAATTCTTAAGTCTGAATTTAAAGGGGGGAAACCCATCCCCCACTGTTCCAGGATCTCATCACTTTGTCAGGAAAGAAAGCTCAGCTGCTTTATCAGGCTTCAGTGGCTTCTCACAGGAAGCTGTAGATGTGGCCGACAATAGACTTCACCTAGGTCAGAAGACTCCACTCTCAGTGGGCTGAACCAATGTGGCAAAACAAGGTCTGATTTAGCCCACTTAAGGCTGGGGGAAGGGCACACTTAGCAGTTCCATGGGGTGATGGGATGTAGAGTCAGGAGACTCGCCTACAATGGTGCCAGCAAGTCTGGAGTACACAGAACAGAGATAGAAACAACAAGAGTGATCTGCTTCAACAAGAACTCTCAAAAGTAGTCCTCTGACCTCTATTCACACACCTGGTCATGCATACCCTTCATGGACACACACAAACTTAGCAAGTAATAATTTCATGTGTATATGTACCTTCACAAAAGAAAAAGAACACACATTTCAAAGTTTACCCTCCATTCTAGGAAAGGCCATAGCGACTAAAGAGAACCCCCTTCTCCTTGACCCAGCTTTGTTTGTGACTGACAAAATCAAGTCCAAAGTGGCTTAGGCAAACAGGATTTGTCCAGATAACAAGTAGGTTCAGGTATGTCTACCCAAAGCCACAAAATAAGCAACACAGGCACAAGCCACTTTGCAGTTCCATGGGAGGAGACCGAGACTCATGGTTGTCAAGGGTTTTCACACCACCTGGTGTCACTGAATTACCTGTAGCAACTCAAACCCTCCTTCCCAGCTCTGGGCTCATTCCAGTGGAGCAAGGATAGAGAATCCAGAGAACGCAGGATGGGGTGAAGACAGAGGTTCAACATCTCAATGTACAACTTTACTTTCAAAGACAGAACATTTAAAGAAGAACATGTCCAAAGTGATGGAGGATGTTAGGACAGTGTCACCTCTTTCTGTGTCTCTACTCATTCTGTGTCAATATCATTTTCAATTTAGCCCCTGTCGGTTTGGCCAGTAGTGAGACCCCAGACATCCTGTCACAAAACCCAGACTTGACTCCCATTGGTCTGATTTGGCCACTGTTGTCCCAGGAAAATGTTAGTGTCCCCCCACCCCAAAACACACACACACACACACACACACACACACACACACACACACACACATACACACACATACACAGGAGCCAATCTGATGCAACTCATAGCAGGGTCTTTATTCTATTTGAGCTAGCTCCCCCCCAACCCCCGCCACCCTTTCCCCCTCCACACACCACCGTCATGCAGTGGTGGGGGAGCCCTGAATGTCTATTGGGGCAGGGCTT
>LR752764.1:0-32382 GCA_902729485.2 Mus minutoides
GGGGGGAGGGGGGAGGGGACTTTCCGGATAGCAATTGAAATGTAAATTATGAAAAGATCTAATAAAAAATTGAAAAAAAATCATTCACGTTATAGGTTTTACTTTAAAAAAGAGCAGCAAAGGGACAGACCTAGTAAATGTCATTTATCTCTCTAGTTCCTATCTTCAAAGCCCACTGCTGAGAATGATAACACTCTAGTGTTTGGTTTATTTTTTATATTTTTATTCTTTAATCCTAGTTTACAATTCAGACTTCATCCCCCTCCTGGATTGCCCTCTGACCATTCTCCATACCATAAGTTCTCCTCCCCAGCCCCATGTCCAATTCGATATCCTCACCCACTACTTCCACTCTAACAAACCTCCTCATTCCCTGGGGCCTCCGGTCTCTCAAGGGTTAAGTGCATCTCCACTCACTGAAGCCAGGCCAGGAAGTCTTCTGCTGTATATGTGTCTGGGGCCTCATGTAAGCTGCTGTATGCTGCCTGGTCGGTGGCTCAGTTTCTAAGGGATCTCAGGGGTCCAGGTTAGTTGAGATTGCTGATCTTCTTATGTGGTTGCTCTCTTCCCTAGCTTTTTCCATCCCTTACCTATTTCAATCACAGGGTCCCATACTTCAGTCTATTGTTTGGGTGTAAGTATCTGCATCTGTCTCAGTCACCTCTGCTTCTTGGCCCTCTCAGAGGAGAGCCACGCTGTCCTCTGCTGTCTGTAAGCATACCATAGCATCAGTAATAGTATGCGTCCTTGGAGTCTCCTCTGAGATGGATCCCAAGTTGGGCTAGTCACTAGATTGCCTTTGCCTCAGTCTCTTCTCTATTTTTGCCCCTGCAGTTCTTTAGACAGGAACAATTCTGGGTCAGTGTATTTGACTGTGGGAAGGCAACCCCATCCCTCTACTTGATGGCTTGTCTTTCTACTGGAGATGGACTCTACAAGTTTTCTCTCCCCACTGTTACGCATTTCATCTAAGGTCACTCACTATTTTTGAGTCCTGACAGTGTCTTGCCTCCCAGGTTTCTGGTACATTGTAAAGTACCCTTAACTCTGTCCCCCTAAAGTTGGTATCTGACCTTCCCAGAATTTTTTTCCTTTTTAATAGCAGGATATCCAAAGTGATTTTGACTTGAAATCTATATAATCTATATCATTTGTTGAATTCTATAAGCAATAAAATTATAATGATAGAACAGAGAATGCAACATGTGTAATACTATGCCAACAAAAACAGAGATCTAGCACAAATCCAGTATTATTAATAATATCATTTTATTTGTTTATTTTTTTATTTACTTCTGATCCCCTTTTAGCCTCCCCTCACAGAGTCCCTTCCCTCTTCTTGCCTGAGATGTTGGGGACATCCTGGGTATTCCCTGACCATGGTGCATCACAGTCTGCAGAATTAGGCTCATGTTTCCCTCTGTGGCCAGACAAGAGATCACTACTGGGTAACAGATACCATAGTCAGGCTACAAGTTTAAGGGAGAGACTCTGATACATTTTGGGGGAACAACATGGAGAGTGAGCTGCATGTATGCTAAATATGTGTCAGAGACCTTGGTCCAGTACTTGGATGCTCTTTGGTTGGTTCTCAGTCTCAGAGATATCCCAGGGATTCAGGTTAGTTGAGTCTGCTGATATTTCTGTTGGGTTTCTATCCCATTCAGAAACCCCAGTGGAGCAATAGCAACATCAACCCATCACAATACTATCATTCCAAATTTTATCCTGCCTACAAGAAATGTAGGCAAAGGGGGATGGAACAGATACCGAGGGAATGGTCGACCCGCAATAGGCTCAACTTGAGATTCATCCTATAGGCAAGTATGAATCCCTAGCACTATCTATGATACTGTATTATGCTTGTAGACAGGAGGAAGTTTTCCACTGAGAGGCTCCACCCAGCAGCTGATGCAGACAAATGCAGACAACCACAGCCAAACAGTAGATGGAGTTTGGGGACTCTTATGGAACAATAGGAGTAAGGATTGTGTGTCTGGAAGGAGATAGGATCTGCATAATATGGCCAACAGAGTCAACTAACCTGGACTTTTGGGGCTCTTGGATTCTGAACCCCCAATCGAAGAACATACACGTGCTGGATTTAGGCCTCTCCACACATATGTGTCAGATGTACAGTTTGGTCTTCATGTGCATTTCAAAATGGAAGGGAGGCTATCCCAAAAGCTGTTGCCTTTACATGTGATATACTCTTCTTTTTTTTCCAATTTTTTATTAGATATTTTCTTAATTTACATTTCAAATGCTATTCCGAAAATCCCCTTCCCCCTCCCCACTCCTTGCTCCCCTGTCCACCCACTCCCACTTCTTGGCCCTGGTGTTCCCCTGTATTGGGGCATATAAAGATTGCAGTACCAAGGGGCCTCTCTTCCCAATGATGACCGACTAGGCCTATATACTCTTCTAACTGAGCTAGATTGTCTGGCATTAATGGGAGAGGAAACATCTAGCCTTGAAGAGACTTGCTCATATTGACCCCTTCCTGAGAGCTCACCTCATCTATGACTTTTTTGGAATATGAGCCAGCAAGATCACCAGAAGATGCATGGATGGCTTTTACAACTGCCAAAATTTCAATACTCTGAAACACAGGTCAGGGGAGAGCAGGGATATCTGATTTTGTGAGACTTGGTATATACCAATGCTAATTTAAATGTAACTTTGAGTCAATGCCTGGCCAATACCTTCTCTATATTTTAATTGTTAGAATCTGGGTATATTTATCACAAACATCATTGTCTTTATGTACTCCAACCATCCCAAATGGTTCATGACCTGAATAGCATGTGAGACTTCACACACCTAACTTTTGTCATGATATAAAGTCTTCACATGGAGATATTAAAATTATTCTTATTTTATTGTGATTTACTTTTTGAACAATATTTTCAATATTACTTTTCTTACCCAGTCTCTGATTATCACTATTTTTTACCATTTTCTGTTGCATTTATATATTTTTTCCAATCTTGTTGTAAATGACAGATTTTTCATTTATTTACATAGTGGTTATATAAAACATATTTTTCATCTATTCATCCATTAAGGATATGTAACATAATTCTATATCTTTGATAATGTGGATAGTACTATCGTCCTTATGCACATGGTACTCTGTCTTAAAAACAATTATATTTAATTATGTTTAATATAAACAAAGATTGTTATTGCATCATTTGGCAAGTCTCTATAACTTTTGGATGAACATCCATAGTAACCTTAATTGCTGGCTATAATCATTTATGTTTTTATCAATACTATCCACTCCTTAGATTTTATATAACATTCTCAGCAGCAGTTCACTCTGTCCTTTTCTATTAGTTTTAAAGTACATGGGGTCACAAATTTATATGACTATAACTTAAATGTCTCCCATTAATTGAAGTGATATGACATCATTTTATATGACCATTAGTCATTTTATTCCTAGGTTGTCTACTCAGCAATTTTGAACTTTTTCCAATGATTATCTTTTTAAAGAAGTTGCTAGTATGTTTTACATTCCCTAATGTCCACTTTGATCTGTTACAAGTTTTTTGTATCTTTAATAGTATCTTTTACTGTACTTTGAGGAAGGTTCTAGCATCTTTATCACAGCTAATTTAATATGTAGTAGTAAGTACCTTTGTTTCATTAATACTACCACAATGAAAAGAAGGTAAATATTTAGGAAAGTACTTTTTGAAATCTTGTTAATTTATGTAGTGCACTATGTAAAATTGAGTAGCATCATACTAGTTTGCTATGTGACCCTAATATTGATCAACAAAGAGTTGGTGTTATTTACAGAAAATAAATTAATTTATTTGCCCTCATGAGAGAAGACTATTTGAATAAGATGGGGACCAACACATGACCATGGCTTGATATTGTGTGGAAAATAAGAGATTACAGAGTGAAGTCCCCTCAATGTAACACTTTCACCTTCAAAGATTTATAAATAATCCAAAAAAAACCAGAATATTTTTCAGAGCTAATGACATTGGATGGCTCCAGTGAAACTGTGTTTTCTGAGTATATCAGGGATAATGCACATACGAACTGAGAGCAGCTGTGGGTGGATACATAAGACCTTCACAAAATCAAGCCAGAAAAAATGACAACATGGAAAAGGAGGGTACAGAGACTTCCACCTCTAGTTGAGGAATTCTTAGTTACAGATTACTGCTGACTGAGTCAGTTTCATTCAGGGTTGTGAACACTGAGAGCTTCACAATGCTGTAATTCATAATATTTGCAATTATAATAAATTACTAAAAAGAGTTAAATAAAACCTGAAGTGATGGGCTAGAGAGATGGATCAGCAGTTAAGAGCACTGACTGGTCTCCCAAAGGTCCTGAGTTCAATTCCCAGCAACCACATGTAGCTCACAACCATCTGTAATAGGATCTGATGCCCCATTCTGGTTTGTCTGAAAAGAGCTACAGTGTACTAATATGCATTAAATAAAAAATAAAAATATAATTAAAAAATGAAGTGAACACATGAACTTGAAAAGGAGAAGAGGTGATGGGGATAAGGGATGAGATAAAGGGGAGTGAGTTGGGAGTATATTTGATAGAAATAAGGAACATGTTTTTATGTACACAGTTTCAATCAGTGCAAAAAGAAAACTAACATGGATGCACAAATAACTAATAATAGTCAGGGATATCCCAAAGTATAGAATACCACAGTTGGTATCATTACCTCCTGGATGCACTGATGAGCAATATTGTTAAAACGTACTGGCATAAATTCCTACATAAATGTCAATGGGGTAAACTAAATAAGGCCGATGTAAGTCCCTCCAACTACAGCTGCCCGATATTTGACAAAGATTGAAAAATATACAATGGCAAGATTTACTCCACAAATGTTAAGAAATCTGGACATAAGATGTGGCACAATGGGAGTAGCACTGATCTCGTTATCTTGTAGGAAAGCAAATTGCAAATGCATTTAGGGCCTATATACATGGCTTGGCATTCTGAAAATAATTGAGGATAAAGGCAGGAGTATGTTTTCTCATGCATTCACTAGTTGAACTATCAAAATATTACTGGATATTGTGGCACTAATGAGCAACGAGAAAGCGTTCATTTCAGAATGATACAGGTACATCACTACTCTAAGGCTCAGAGATCACCATGGTAGGAATAGGACACAGAAATAATGTCATTCGAAAACAGTGCAGAGAAATAAAACTGAAGGTTTCTCCTGTATATAAAAACATTTGAAGCCTTTGATGTGTGAACAAAGATTCTTAAGACTGGATTTTCAATAATCTATGAGGCACTAGGGAGGAGGTGATGAAGCTGCATTCATCCTTATATGACTAGTAATGTCTGCTGGGGTACTATGTATCATTTTCTTTAGTGGTGTAGCCAGTAATAACTTGATCTTATTCTATTAAATAACATCTCAACTGAATTCAAGCAACATAGTTTACATGCTGGAGTTTTGTCTCAGTGAGAAGTGCTGCAGTAAATGTAAGTTAATATAAAAATTGGTCTCCAGTAAATTGTATCTTGGGTAGTCTAGGTTTCTGGGCTAAAATCCACTTATCAGTGAGTACATGTTAAGTGAGTTCTTTTGTGACTGGGTTACCTAACTCAGGATGAAACTCAAGAAGAATGAAGATCAAAATGTGGACACTTTGCCCCTTCCTAGAATTAAGAACAAAGCACAAATTGAAGGAGTTACAGAGATCAAGTGTGGAGCTGAATCAAAAGGATGGATCAAGCAGTGACTGCAGAACCCAGATGTACCTCAACAGAGGAACGGATACAGAAAATATGGTACATTTACACAATGGAGTACTATTCTGTTATTTTAAAAGTGAATTTATGAAATTCTTGGGCAAATGGATGTATCTGGAGGACATAATACTTAGTGAGGTAACCCAATCACAAAAGAAGTCATTGGATATGCACTCACTGATAAATGGACATTAGCCCGGAAACTTAGAATACCCAAGATACAATTTGCAAAACACAAGAAAACCAAGAAGGAAGACCAGTGCGTGGATACTTCATTCCTCCTTTGAATAGGAAACAAAATACCCATGAAAGGAGTTACAGAAACAAAGTTTAGAGCTAAGATGAAAGGATGGACAATACAGAGACAAACCCACTGGGGATCCATCCCATAATCAGTCACTAAACTCAGACACTATTGCATAGGACAGCAAGTGTTTACTGAAGGGACCCTGATATAGCTGTCTCGTACAGAAGTGGATGCTAATAGTCATCTATAAGATGGAGCACGGGGCCCACATTGGAGAAGCTAGAGATAGAACCCCAGGAGCTGAAGAGATCTGCAACCCTAGGAGAGGAACAACAATATAAATTAACCAGAACCCCCAGAACTCGTGTCTCTAGCTCCATATGTAGCAGAAGATGGCCTAGTCGGCCATCATTGGGAGGAGAGGCCCCTTGGTACTTCAATCTTTATATGCCAAAATACAGGGGAACACCAGGGCCAAGAAGTGGGAGTGAGTGGGCAGGGGAACAGGGCAGTGGGAGGGGGGGAGGGAACTTTCAGGATAGCATTTGAAATGTAAATTAAGAAAATATCGAATAAAAATGAAAAAAAAATCCAAGATCGCGTGGGGAGTCCTCTAGGGCTGGTTGCGGAGTGGGTGGGCAGGGGATCAGGGAGGTGGGAGGTGGGAGGGGACTTTCAGGATAACATTTGAAATGTAAATTAAGAAAATATCTAATAAAAAAATTGAAAAAAAAGTACTCAATAGTCCAGTGCCAAATAAATCAGCCACTGGTTCTAGCAACAGTCACTTTCCTCACTGAGGTCTCAGTCTTCTTATCTGTAGTATAGTGTGTGTGTGTGTGTGTGTGTGTGTGTGTGTGTGTGTGTGAGAGAGAGAGAGAGAGAGAGAGAGAGAGAGAGAGAGAGAGAGAGAGAGAATCAAAACATTATTAACATTATTTTAGGCCAAGAAACACTATGAGTAATTAATCGCCAAACTCTAAAAGATCTTGCCTATGCAATGACAGCACAAAGTAAAATACATCTGAAGCAGCAAGTTCAATGAGGTGGTATTTTGTTTTGATGGTATTTAACCTTTCAATCTACCACTTCACTGAGATAGAAAGGGCAATTTGCAAAATCATCTGGAATAATAAAAAATCTAGGATAGCAAAAACTATCCTCAACAATAAAAGAACCTCTGGTGGAATCACCATGCCTGACCTCAAGCTGTACTACAGAGCAATTGTGATAAAAACTGCATCATACTGGTATAACAACAGACCGGTAGACTAATGGAATAAGATTGAAGACACAGAAATGAACCCACACATCTTGGGTCACCTTATCTTCGACAAGGGAGCTAAAACTATCCAGTGGAATAAAGACAGCATTTTCAATAAATGGTGCTGGCACAACTGGAGGTCAACATGCAGAAGAATGTGAATTGATCCATTCCTTTCTCCCTGTACAAAGCTCAAGTCTAAGTGGATCAAAGACCTCCACATTAAACCAGAGACACTGAAATTCATAGGAGAGAAAGTGGGGAAAACCCTTGAAGATATGGGCACAGGGGTAAAATTCCTAAACAGAACACGAATGGCCTGTGCTGTAAGATCAGAAATCGACAAATGGGACCTTATAAAATTGCAAAGCTTCTATAAAGCAAACGATACTGTCAATAAGACAAAAAGGCCACCAACAGATTGGGAAAGAATTTTTACCAATCCTAAATCTGATAGGAGGCTAATATCCAATATTTACAAAGAGCTCAAGAAGCTGAACACCAGAAATTTAAATAACCCCATTAAAAAATGGGGTACAGAGCTAAACAAAGAACTCTCAACTGAACAATGCCAAAGGGCTGAGAAGCACCTTAAAAAATGTTCGAAATCTTTAATCATCAGAGAAATGCATATCAAAACAACCCTGAGATTCCACCTCACACCAGTCAGAATGGCTAAGATCAAAAATTCAGGTGACAGCAGATGCTGCCGAGGATGTAAAGAAAGAGGAACACTCCTTCATTGCTGGTGGGATTGCAAGCTGGTACAACCACTCTGGAAATCAGTCTGGCGGTTTCTCAGAAAACTGGACATAGTACTACCGGAAGATCCAGCAATACCGCTACTGGGCATATACCCAGAAGATATTCCAACTGGTAACAAGGACACATGCTCCACTATGTTCAAAGCAGCCTTATTTATAATAGCCAGAAGCTGGAAAGAACCCAGATGTCCCTCAACAGAGGAATGGATACAGAAAATGTGGTACATTTACACAATGAAGTACTACTCAGCTATTAAAAACAATGAATTTATGAAATTCTTGAGTAAATGGATGTATCTGGAGGATATCATCCTGAGTGAGGTAACCCAATCACAAAGAAGTCACTTAATATGCACTCACTGATAAGCGGATATTAGCCCCCAAACCTAGAATACCCAAGATACAATTTCCAAAACACAAGAAAATCAAGAAAGACCAATGCGTGGATACTTCATTCCTCCCTATAATAGGGATTAAAATATGCATGGAAGGAGGTGCAGAGACAAAGTTTGGAGCTAAAATGAAAGGATGGGCCATCCAGAGAGTACCCCACCCAGGTGGTCCATCAGATAATCAGCCACCAAATACAGACACTAAGGCACACACCAGCAGGATATTGCTGAAAGGACCCTGATATAGCTGTCTCCTGGCAGGCTTTGACAGTCCCTGACAAATACAGAAGTGGATGCTCACAACCATCTATAGGGCAGAACACAGGGTCCCCAATCTAGGAGCTAGAGAGTACCCAAGAGCTGCAACGCTATAGATGGAACAACAATATGAAATAATCAGAACCCCCAGGGCTCATGTCTCTAGCTGCATATGTATTAGAAGATGGTCTAGTTGCCCATTATTCGGGAAGAAAGGCCCTTGGTCTAGCAATGTTTATATGCCCCAGTACAGGGGAATGCCAGGGCCAAATAGTGGGAGGGGGAGGGTAGGGGAGCAGGGAGGGAAGTGGGTATAGGGTACTTTGGGGATAACACTTGAAATGTGAATTAAGAATATCTCTAATAAAAAAAAGAAAAGAATTGCAGGAGAACAATGCTAAAGAGGTAAAAGTCCTTAAAGAGGAAACACAAAAATCCTTTAAAGAACTACAGGAAAACACAACCAAACAGGTAATGGAATTGAACAAAACCATCCAGGACCTAAAAAGGGAAATAGAAATAATAAAGAAAACCCAAAGTGAGACAACTTTGGAGATAGAAAGACTAGGAAAGAAATCAGGAACCATAGATGTGATCATCAGCAACAGAATACAAGCGATGGAAGAGAGAATCTCAGGTGCAGAAGATTCCATAGAGAACAACAATCAAACAACAATCAAAGAAAATGCAAAATGCATAAAGATCCTAACTCAAAACATCCAGAAAATCCAAGACACGATGAGAAGACCAAACCTACGGATAATAGGAGTAGATGAAAAAGAAGATTTTCAACTTAAAGGGCCAGCAAATATCTTCAACAAAATAATAGAAGAAAACTTCCCAAACCTAAAGAAAGAGATGCCCATGAACATACAAGAAGCCTACAGAACTCCAAATACACTGGACCAGAAAAGAAATTCCTCCTGAAACATAATTATCAAAACAACAAATGCACTAAATAAAGATAGAATATTAAAAGCAGTAAGGGAAAAATGTCAAGTAACATATAAAGGCAGGCCTATCAGAATTACACCAGACTTCTCACCTGAGACTATGAAAGCCAGAAGATCCTGGACAGATGTTATTCAGACCCTGAGAGAACATAATTGCCAACCCAAGTTACTATATCTAAAAAACTCTCAATTAACATAGATGGAGAAATCAAAGTATTCCATGGAAAAACCAAATTCACATAATATCTTTCCACGAACCCAGCCCTTCAAAGGATAATAAAGGGAAACCACCAAAACAAGGACAGAAACTACATCCTAGAAAAAACTAAAATGTAATCCTTCAACAATCCTAAAAGAAGACAGCCACAAGAACAGAATCCCAACCTTAACAACAAAAATAACAGGAAGCAAGAACTACTTTTCTTTAATTTCTCTTAACATCAATGGAATCAATTCCCCAATAAAAAGACATAGACTAATAGAATGGCTACACAATCAGGACCCAACATTTTGCTGCTTACAGGAAATGCACGTTAGGGAAAAAGACAGACACTACCTTAGGGTGAAAGGCTGGATAACAGTTTTCCAAGCAAATGGTCCTAAGAAACAAGCTGGAGTAGCCATTCTAATATCGGATAAGATTGACTTTCAACCCAAAGTTATCAAAAAAGACAAGGAGGGGCAGTTCATACTCATTAAAGGTAAAATCAACCAAGATGAACTTTCAATTCTGAATATCTATGCTCCAAATACAAGGGCAGCCACATTCATTAAAGAAACTCTGGTAAAGCTCAAAGCACACATTGCACCTCACACAATAATAGTGGGATACTTCAACTCCCTACTCTCACCAATGGAAAGATCCTGGAAACAGAAACTAAACAGAGACACGTGGACACTAACAGAAGTCATGAAAGAAATGGATTTAACACATATCTACAGAACATTTTATCCAAAAACAAAAGGATATACCTTCTTCTCAGCGTCACATGGTACCTCTTCCAAAATTGGTCATATAATTGGTCACATAACAGGTCTCCACAGATACAAAAATATTGAAATTATCCCATGCATCCTATCTGACCACCATGGACTAAGCCTGATCTTCAATAACAACATAAATAATAGAAAGCGAACATTCTCATGGAAACTGAACAACACTCTACTTAATGATTCCTTAGTCAAGGATGAAATAAAGAAAGAAATTAAAGACTTTCTAGAGTTTAATGAAAATGAAGCCACAACCTACCCAAACTTATGGGACACAATGAAGGCAGTCCTAAGAGGAAAACTCATTGCCCTGAGTGTCTCCAAAAAGAAACTAGAGAGAGCATACACTAGTAACTTGACAGCACACCTAGAAGCTCTAGAACTCAAATAAGCAAATTCACCCAAGAGGAGTAGATGGCAGGAAATAATCAAACTCAGTGCCAAAATCAACCAAGTAGAAACAAAAAGAACTATTCAAAGAATTAACCAAACCAGGAGCTGGTTCTTTGAGAAAATCAACAAGATAGATAAACCCTTAGCCAGATTCAATAGAAGGCACAGGGACAGTATCTTAATTAACAAAATCAGAAATGAAAAAGGAGACATAACAATGGAAGCAATAGACATTATGTTCAGTTGTGAATATAAGTCAAAAATTCTGCTTCATTCTCATTTTAAAGCTACTGAAAGTCTGGCAAAGAATCTGAATTCCTCAGTAAAAACAAATAGTTCTTTAGGTTGATATATTTCCAATTTTCTGAGGAAACTCCAGATTGATTTCCAGAGTGGCTGTGCCAGTTTGCAATTCCACCAGCAGAGGAGTAATGTTCTTTTTCTATGTCTTTGCCAACATGTGCTGTCCCCGGTTAGACATTTTGCTTGGTGTAAGGTAGAATCTCAGGATCATTTACATTTGCATCTCCCTGATCAGTAAGGACTTTGAACATTATTTGAAGTGCTTCTCAGCCATTCAATATTCCTCTATTATGAATTCTCTGTTTAGTTCTATACTCCATTTTTTGATTTGGTTCTTTGGGTTTTTTTGGTGGTTAGATTCTTAAGTTCTTTATATAATTTAGATATTAGCCCTCTGATGAAGTGCTCTATGAAGTGGAGAGGGAGTAATTGCAGTGTCTACCTTGAGTGGTGGGACAGGATATCAATTGGAGTGATGAGATTGCCATCCCACTGTCAAACATTCTGTCCCGGAATTGGTCCTGTCTAAAAGAACTGCAGGGACAAAAATAGAGAAGAAAATGAAAGAAGGGAGATCCAGTGACAGACCCAATTGGGTTGCAGCTCCAGGAGAGGCCCCAGAGCCTGACACTTTTACTGATGCTGTGGTGGGCTTGCAGACAGGAGCCACGCATGATTGACCTGCAAGAAGCCCAACGAGCAGCTGACAGATTCTGATGTAGATAACTAGCACCCAACCAATGGGCTGAAGCTCAGGACTTCTGAGGTTGAATTAGGGAAAAGCTGGAAGAGAAGCAATGGGAAGACCAGCAATCTAAACTAACCTGGAACCCTGAGATCCCTCAGACACTGAGCCAGCAACCAGGCAGCATACAGTACTTTATAGGAGGCTCCAAAAACATATACATCAAAGACTGCTTCAACGGCCCTCAGTGAGAAAGTATGCACCTAAGCCTGGAGAGAGTTGAGGTCCCAGGCTGTGGGGAGGCTTGCTAGGTTGGATGTAGGTGAGAGGATGGATGGGATGGGGAGCAGTCAGGTGACAGACAGGGAGGGGGATGAAGAATGGACTGTAAAAAAAAAGAATTAAATAATATAAAAAATTAAAAAGGAAAGAAACACAAATAGTTCAATGTAATCACTGTCATCAGTGGGCTTTGAAGTTAGGAACAAATAGCTGAGTAGTACTCCATTGTGTAAATGTACCACATTTTCTGTGTCCATTCCTCTGTTGAGGGACATCTGGATTCTTTCCAGCTTCTGGATATTATAAATAAGGCTGCAGACAGGAGCCAAGCATGATTGGCCTGCAAAAAGCCACAGTGGAGCATGTGTCCTTATTACCAGTTGGAGCATCTCCTGGGGTTATGCCCAGGAGAGGTATTGCTGGATCTTTTGGTAGAACTATGTCCAATATTCTGAGGAACCACCAGACTTATTTCCAGAATGGTTGTACCAGCTTGCAATCCCACCAACAATAGAGAAGTGTTCCTCTTTCTCCACATCCTCACCAGCATCTGCTGTCAACTGAATTTTTGATCTTAGCCATTCTGACTGGAATGAGGTGGTACCTCAAGGTTGTTTTGGTTTGTATTTCCCTGATGATTAAGGAAGACCAAAGTGTGGATACTTCATTCCTCCTTAGAATAGGGAAAAAAAACACCCATGGAAGGAGGTACAAGACAAAGTTAGGAGCTAAGACAAAAGGATGGACCATCGAGAGACTACACCACCCGGGGATCCATCCCATAATCAACCACCAAACCCAGACACTATTGCATATGCCAGCAAGATTTTGCTGAAAGGACCCTGATATAGCTATGCCAGTGCCTGGCAAGTACAGAAGTGGATGCTCAGAGTTGTCTATAGGATGGAACACAGGACCCCCAATGGAGGAGCTAGAAAAATTACCCAAGGAGCTGAAGAGGTCTGCAACCCTATAGGTGGAACAACAATATGAACTAATCAGTGCCTCTAGAGCTCATGTCTCTAGATGCATATGTAGCAGAAGATGGCCTAGTCAGCAATTATTGGGAAGAGAGGCCCCTTGGTCTTGCAAACTTTATATGTGCCAGTACAGGGGAATGCCAGGGCCAAGAAGTGGGAGTGGGTGGGTAGGGGAGCAGGGCGGGGAAAGGGGAGGGTATAGGGAACTTTCAGGATAGCATTTGAAATGTAAATATAGAAAATATCTAATAAAAAATGAAGTCAGGAACTAAGGATAGATATGACACTCACTGGGTCTATCCCTTAGTTACTCTTTTCTAAAATAAAACCTATAACGTGAATATGTGTCAAAAAAGTAATGAATTATGTTGTTTTCCAACTTTAATGGATATTTCTATATATACCTGAGAAGTCATAATATATATTTAATATACAGAATATATTTTAATTTATATAATATAAAGTGTATATTATATGTATTATATTTATGAATAGCTTGCTGATATGTAAATATAATTTAAATATATTCAACATCACTGCTCTACCTAAGAAGTCTGGAAATTTCTGCTCACATGCCTAGAGCCTCACAAATGGACTTTTCTTCTACCTCTAACTGAGTCAAAGTTGATCTACTTGTGTATTCATGAGCTTAAGAATTAAAATTGACATTAAAATTGACATTGTAGTCTCTGGATGGTCCATCCTTTTGTCTTAGCTCCTCTTTTTTAATGACAAGATATAGCAATTTTATTTCTAGGTATTCATTCAAGAATTAAAATTGACATTGAAGAGAAATTTGTAAAATGTCCAGAGTAATCATCTGACCAAGAGATAAAGGAAAAAATAATTAGAATTATTTGGGGGATAAAAAGATTAGATAGCATTAATTGCATGCAATTTATATTAAACTGAATATGCTGATGAATGATAAAATATCAAAGATCTGTAAAGACTTTATCTTTAGGGTCAATACAAATTCTCAACTTGATAAAATATGTATGTTAAAAAAAAGCTGTCACACCCTTCAGGAACTTAAAGGAGACATGATAACTAGATGTAAATATGAATGGAATCTTGGAACAGAAAGGAAGACATTTGTTATAAGCTAATAAACTCCAAATAAAATCATAAGATTTTTAAGTTAAATTAATTATAAGAGTAGATAGTTATCATCTGATTTTCAGTTGAAATGGGTGGGGAAGGGGTTTATGAACTCCAGCCCTTAGCTGAGGGTTTTTGGCAGTTGAAGACTAGGAGGGAAGGAAAAGTACGTTTCTTAAGGGTATTGGCTCTGGTAGTTCAAACATGCTCCATTATATGACCCAACACCCATCAGTATATGAGTACCACAAATTGAGCTCATGTTTCTTTAAAAACTAACAAAAAAGAGGATACTAAGTTGGAAGAGAGGTTGGGTAGATCTCGGAAGAGTTAAAAAGAGGAACAGAAAGGTGAATATGATCAAAATATATTGTATGCATATCTTAGATTTTTAAAAGAACTAATACAAATCTATTTTTTAAAAGCAGAAGAAAATAGGCTACAGACATGGGGAGATTTGTGCCATACTCAACATTGGTCAGAGAAGACTTAAAACAATGTTCAAGTACTGAGTATAAATAACTGTGAGTGTTCAGGTGTGGATGGGTCATCTGCATTAACCCTGATCATCTCAGGGAACTTGTTGAACAAGAGGACACAAAGAATATTAAGAGGCAGAGGAAGGGGAAAGAGCTGTGGCTTACTCTATTCTAGACATGGCAAGGATGAAGCAGATGTCCATCCACAGAAGCTGTGGTTGCCCAAACAAGATCAAGCCCATCAAAATTTCTGCAAAGATGAGCTGGGGCCTCCAGGATACTATCCCTTGTTGAGGAGCTATTGGCAGTTGATGGCTTCTGAGGGAAGTCACACTCCTCTGAGGACATGGCTGCTGGTAGGTGCTCATATACTACTGGGTAGCCATATATATTTATGGGCATATGAGTAGTACTAGTTGAATTCAGGAAGTTGTGAAAAACAAATAATTAAAATGAAGACATGAAAGTGAGGTAGGTCCTAGAAGAGTTGAAAGAAGGTGGGAGTAGTTGGATATAGTCAATATAGATTGTATAAATGTGTGAGACTTTCAAAGAGTAAGAATGTTATTTTTTATAAAAAGGAAAAAGAAAATAAATTAAATTTTCTCCTGCCCCCTCCCAAAAAAGAAGTTAATATCATTGGATAGTGAATGCCAAGTAAACCAAAAGAGAAAGAGATTAGAACTTGTGGCAAACAAATCTGATACTAAGGAATTTGGTAGTTTGGGAGAACCCTGTTTCAACCGCAGTACTAATACTGCAAATCATGAGGAATATTTAGAGGTCTTCAAAAGCTGCAAACTCAAGAAGGGCTCAAACAACTCTGTTTTCTCAAGACATGTATAAAAATTACTTGGAGTGCATAACTAGTTATGTCAAATATCACTGTGTGTATGCTATCATCCTGAGACTATTGTGGCTACTTGTGGATTATTGACAAAGTACCATAAATGTTGTCATTCTCTGTCTGAATCAATCATTAAACATTTCCATCTCACAGCCTCACTCATAAGAAAACCTGAAGTCAAATAGAAATTCCAGACTAACTTGGTTTAATCACTACTTCCCACAGCCATTTGATTTCTATAACCCATGAGCAGAAATTATTTCCTCAAAATTTCACATGAAGCACTGGAGATGCTGATGCTTTAAACATGGAATTTATTATGAAAGCGAGAAACAAGCAAGATGGTTTTACAGGAAGCAAAATATGTTCAGAGCTTAGCCAAAGCTGACAGATGATGACCACTTTTTGTTTCTTCCCAGCTGGTACAGCAGACAAGACCATATTAGTACTGCTCTGGGATTCAATTCAAGAAAGACTTTGACTTAGTTTTATTATTCTCCATGATAGCGTGACAGAGAGTCTACTGTGGAAAAACCGTTGAACTTCCATAAAAGCAAGTTTCAAGGACAAATCATTGTCTAAAGCTCCCCTCGATAAGGGGCCTTGCAACCTGAAACACACAGAGAAAGACATGGCAGTTAACCTGGAGGCAAGTGGGGAAGAATTGTACAATCTAGGTGACATGGACCAGAGAAGCATTTGACTTCAGGGTCTTTCAGTTCATATCAGAAAATAAATCCAGACATAGTATTTAGGGAATTTTCAACATCATCCCAGTGGTTAACCTATTTCCAGGTCTTAAAAACCTACCTCAGAGCAGACTAGACTAGCAATTAAAAATATTGCTTTTACCATCCATGTCATAAGCAATATTTCCTTGATACCCATTGGGTAAATGAGTTTGTTAAAAATCTCAGAAAAAACTAGAAAATACAATCAATATGGACAGACACATTCATGTCAGTATTTTCAAATTATTTCTGATAAAAGTCCCCAAAAGGACAGATTAGCACTGTAATGACATGGCTAAAAGAGGAGAAAAATCTGATAGTAAGGGTGAATATAGTTTCTGCAGATTCATAACCTGAATAGTTAATAGACTGGGAACAGCCTGCCTAATCCTCAAGGTAAGACTGATTCCTAATAAGTGCATAAGAGGAGTTAATGGAATTGAAGAGAAGGGGGAAGTATCTGTCACTTTTAAAAGAGTACACGAATGAATGGAAAAAGATGACTCAGGATTTAGAATGGGGTTGTTCAGACAGGCTTTGAGTGAATGCAGGGCATTTTAGACTGTGAGTATGACTCAAGTGTCTCATACTTGCACTGTGTATATTCAGATCTCTCTTTAAAGTAGATGTCAGAGGGAAACGTCCATGGTGACAGAAAGAACCACTGAAATCATCCATGTCCAGGGGCCAGACCACAGCACCTCCTAAATTGTTGTCCTTGATCCACTGAGCCTGTTGAAACAGAGGGCATTTAGTCACTTGAATTCCTGGGAATCAGGCTACAATCTCAGCACATTCAATGTTCTAAGCTTACCTTCAACTTGAAGCTCCTGACATTGTCATAACCAACCCACTCATTACCCTGATAGGCATAGGGTACTTCCTGGGGGGCATCCCAGTCCTCAGTGGCTCCTTCATCCAGAAATGTACAAATCTTTAAACAAACAAATTCAGATCTTTTAAATATTAATTCTAAGAAGGGAAAAAATTTCATTTATTTATAATTTCTCTAATCTCTTGTAGGGTTTTCTCCATTTTTCTAAAGAGCCTTTAATTGTCTTACAGTAAACAGACAATTCCCTGAATTTTCCGGTTCTACAGGGCACATCTAGACATTTCCACAGACTAGGACAGTGATCTAACTTGAGGTGCATCACTAGTCCTCATTACAACATTTTTACTTTCTGAAAATTTGTCCTGATTAATAGCTAAGATAGTAGTATTCAAACTGATGATTCTTATATTCCCGCCTCCTAAAAGTTGATATTCTAAGTATTAATCATGAGGGTTCTCAGTAATCTTCTTAGCTTATACTGCCAAACTTGATTCCATCTATCTACACATTCTTATGTACATTGAACTTGAGGACAAGCATATCAAACTAGGCAAGGACACAATGAGATAATAATGCTTAATTTTTTTTAAATAGTCACATGTTGCCCTCATACTTGTACTATATTTTTAGAACCATCCTAGCAGTAAATAGATATCCTATTTGTACAAACTTGTATATTCTAAAGTACCTCTCATTATTAATTACATGAATGTATACTATAAAAATATGTAAGCACGTGTCATATTGTATCTGCTTCAGGAGAGTACATACTGTATACAACAAACATACACTTCAGCTGATTCCAGTTCTCAAACATGGAAACGGGTCTGTAAAACACTGAGCACACTAAAACCAATATACTGACCTCATAGTAAGCCAGGAGCCCTGCTTCATCTGTGTACTTCCCTGGTGGGCCAGCACTAATAGTAGGAGCACCAATTCCAGTCTTTAAAGGGTCACTCAGGATAAAGGTATGCCCATATGCTGGAAATCCCACAATGAGCTTCTTAGAAGATGCTCCATTTTCCTTCCAGTAGGTAATGATTGAATCCTGTAGGGGCAGAAAATAAAATTTTTGCTCGAGCATCTGGTAACCTGTGTTTATATAGGTTAGTTCCCTCCTCTTGTTTCTCAAGTTTGTGAATTTATAGCTACGAAATAAAATCTGTTTGCCAAAAACGTTTAATTCATCATAGTTTTTCATATACAATAAATGGCATAGGCTCATGCAGTAATATCTCAATTCCACTTGAAACTGTTAATATCTTACCACATTGAGAGCAGCACTCTTCCCAATGTCATCTGGAGATCTGTAGAGAGGACTATTTTCTCCAGTGTAGCCTTCCTTCGAATCATGGAGATCATATGTCATGACCTGAATATAGTCAAGGGACCTGGAGTAAAGAAACATTCTTAGAATCAATGTTTCTGTTACATTTCTTCAAGTTCATCCTTGTATTTTTCCCTAATATACATTCTAATATATGCATCATTTTTCTCCCCGTGGACTCCTGTCTAGTTCTCTGACTTCATTTTGTCTACTGCTACGTGTGCTGAAAAAAAAATGTATGTGTAAAGTTATCATCTACCACTCCAAAGAACAAAATTAAGCAAAGGTATAATAGAATATCAGTGAAATAAAACAGAAGTTAGATTATTAATATACTCAAGTAACCATGGGGCTTGAGGAGACTAGGGGAAAGTTCATGACTGGGAAAGAAATAAAGGATATAGAAAAGAGAATTAAGTTAATATACTTGATTGCAATCTAAATAAAATATAATACTCATATTGAACATATGTAATATGAATCAGTAATATTACTGCTGCATAAAGACATGAGCTTTAAATAAAAATATCAGTGTAAGACATGTTACTCTTCTAATACATTATTTTTGTACAGTCATCAGAGACACCAAAAACAATCCAGCATATTGTAAATGCTCTACAAGGTTCACGAGGTTAACTTGATGCTAAAACCGTACTGATGAACAATGTACATTAGCTCTAGACATACAGAAATCAACCTGAAACTTATGGCGCAATCTCTCTTCCTAAAGAAAGCCTACACCATGACCAATATATAAGGTAGGCTTCTGAGGTAAAAAGACACCAATGGTCTTATCCATTAAGACCATTAATGGGTAAGACTTATGCCATTATGCCATACACGTTATACACTAAAGGCATTATCATTATGGAGGTAATAACCTGCTTTATAAATATGTATGAGGCTGAACTTTGGGTGTATTTTATACCTGCCACAGTAAATCTGCCTGAATATTGATGCTTTAGAATATCATAGGCACAACATAAAACCAACATTGGTTGTTTTCCTAGATTGTCATAGTATTAAACTATCAGTCAAATATCCTAATGTTTCCATAGACATATGATGCTCTAGAGTTTTTCCAGAATCTCTGCTCTTTTTGAATAAAAGTTCTTACTTCATACACTCTTTATTGGTTAAAGTACAGAATCTTAAGTAAGTCTGATTTCTCAGCTACAGTCATGACATTTCTACTAACATCCCTCATAGTCAATATTCAAAGAATATGATACAAGAGGATTTAGGAAGAATTTACTGCTGCTAATGTAAGGAAGGACGATGATGAAGTGCTGATTTAGTCACCATATGTGGCTGTTGGAAACTTCTCTCTGATGAGTAAGGATGTTGGTGCTTTCATTAGGTGCTTCTCAGCCATTTGATATTACTCAGTTGAGAACTCATTTTTTCGATTTATACCCCAATTTTAAAGGGGTTATTTGGGCCTCTGGATTCTAACTTTTTGAGTTCTTTGTATGTATTGGATGTTAACCCTCTATTAGATGTAGGATTGGTAAAACTCTTTTCCCAATCTGTTGGTTGCTATTTTGTTCTGTTGACAGCCTCCTTTGATATCCATAATTTTTACAACTTTATGAAGTCCTACTTGTCAACTGTTGATCTTAGAACATAAGACATCAATGTTGTTTTTCAGGAAATTTCCCCCTGTGCCCATGTTTTTGAGACTCATTCCCCACTTTCTTCTCTATTAGTTTCAGTGTACCTGGTTTTATTTGGGATCCTTGACCCACTTGTACTTGAGCTTTGTACAAGGATATAATAATGAATCAATTTGCATCCTTCTACATGCTTACCTCCAATTGAACCAGCACCATTAGTTGAAATGCTGTCTTTTTTCCACTGAATGGTTTTAGATCCTTTGTAAAAGATCAAGTAACAATATGTGTAGGGGGTTATTTCTGAATCTTCAATACTGTTCCATTTATTTACTTGCCTGTCTCTGTACCAATACCATGCAATTTTTAATCACTATTGAACCTGATGTCAGGGAGAGTGATTTCCCCAGAATTTCTTTTATTGATGAGAATAGTTTTCACTATCCAGGGATTTTGGTTATTCCAAATGAAATTGCAATTTACTCTTTCAAACTCTATGAACAATTGAGTAGGAATTTTGATGGGGATCACACTGAATCTGTTCATTGCTTTTGGCAACATGGCAGTTTTTACTATATTAATCCTCCCAATCTGTGAGGTTGGGAGTTTTTTCCATATTCTGAGATCTGCTTTGAATTCTTTCTTCAGAGACTTGATATTCTTGTTATACAGATCTTTTGCTTGCTCAGTTTGAGGTACACCAAGATATTTTCTATTATTTGTGACTATTGTGAAGGTATTGTTTCTCTAATTTCTTTATCAGACTGTTTATCCTCTGAGTAGAGGAAGGCTACTGATTTGTTTGAATTGGTTTTCTATCCAGCCACATTACTGAAGTTGTTTATCTATTGTAGCATTTCTCTGGTGGAATTTTTGGGACTACTTAAGTATACAATCATATCATCTGCAAATACTGATATTTTGATTTCTACCTTTCCAATTAGAATGTTTTTGACCTCCTTTTGTTGTCTAATTTCTCTAGCTACAAATTTGAGGACTATATTGAATAGGTAGGTAAAGAGTGGGCAGCCTTGTCTAGTCCCTGATTTCAGTGGGATTGCTTCAAGTTTAGCTCCATTTAGTTTGATGTTGGCTACTGATTTGCTGTATATTGCTTTTATTATGTTTAGGTTTAGGCCTTTAATTTCTGATCTTTCCAAAACATTTACCATGAAGGGGTGTTGAATTTTGTCAAATGCTTTCTCAGCATCTAATGAGTTGATCTTGTGTTTTTTTCCTGAGTTCATTTATATAGTGGATTACAGCCAACCATTGGACTGAGCTCAGGGACCCGAATGGAGGAGTTATAGAAAGGACTGAAGAAACCAGAGGTATTTGCAATCCTATAGGAAGAAGAAAAATATAACCAACCAGACCCCTCAGAGCTTCTAGTGACTAAACCACCAAGCAACTAGTGCATATGGAGGAACATTTGGCTCTAAAACCATATGTAGAACAGGATAGCATTGTCTGGCATCAATAGGAGTAGAGGTCCTTAACATATGAAGGCTCAATTCCCTAGTGTAGGGGAATTCCAAGGCAGTGAGGAGAGTACAGGTTGGTTTGAGGGGGAGCACCCTCATAGAAACAGGTGGCAAGAGGATATGATGGGGGTTCTAGAGGGAAAACTGGGAAAGGGGATAACATTTGAAATGTAAATACATATAATATCTAATAAAAACAACAAAGCATTGTCTCATAGCAGCTTGTGTTATATCCACATTACCTGTAGGATATCAAGTCTCAGAAAATTGCAGCATTTTGGGCAAGAGTTGTAGTCCCAAGTCCAACATATTATAAAGAAGTTATTACTTAATGGTTGCAAAATGAATAAATTGCAACCTCTCTTAGGAATGTAGCCATTGGTAGGTGCTTGTATTCTCGTGGATGAGCCAAGAGTCATTCTATTCTATTCATTCAATTCTATTCTATTCTATTCATTCAATTCTATTGGCTTTAGAATTTGTGTAACTCAGTATTAACATCTTTAAAAACTGAAAGCAGTAACCCCAGAGCTCCCTGGGACTAAACCAACATTTAAAGAAAACACATGGTGGTACTCATAGCTATAACTACATATGTAGCAGAGCATGGCCTAGTCGGACATGAATGGGAAGGGAGGCACTTGGTCCTGTGAAGGCTCCATGCCCCAGTGTAGGGGAATGCTAGGGCCAGGAAACAGGAGTGGGTGCATTGGGGAGCAGGGGGAGGAGCAGGGGATAGGGAATTTTCAGAGGGGAAACCAAGAAAGGGGACAGCCTTTGAAATGTAAATAAAGAAAATATCTAATAAAAAATAAATATAAAAAAACTGAAAGCAGAAAACCTATAATTCAGAGGGATATAATTACAGCTATTAGGATGATTTAGAGAGGAAGTTGTTAGTGAATATATATGATCAAAAAGCACTACATTAATATATGAAATATTTCTATAGATAGACACAGTATTTATAAGATCAATAAACATAAAGTTAGAATTCTTTCTTAGGATCATTTTCATTTCTATGTAGTCATGCATGCTATGAAGCAGACCCATAACAGTGCCTTGAAGCAACAGGCAACCAATAAATAAGAGACACATCTACTTAAGCCCCCACAGGAGTCCTCAAGATGGATCCTCACTTACTGAGATAGTTCAGGGATCTTGTACCCAGACTTGATTATGTCAATGATTCCAGCTCCTGTGGAAGTGAGTAGCAGCCTTGGATTGGAATTCCCAAGGGATTCTTCCTCAAAAGCTTTACGCATTTCCTACAAAAGGTACAATGTACTTACATGTTATTTCAGATATCTTTATGATAATTATGAGTCATATAAAATTATTTCAGTGGACATTTACAATTTTTTTACTTTTGAGTAAATAACTAAATAAATCATTAAAATTGATTATATTAATTTATGCCTACATAATTTGTATAGAAATTTTAAAAAAATAATTTTTAGGAATCCATGATTAGAATACAGGCTCCAATATCTGGTCAAAGCTGATTCTAAATCCCACACTCTGGAAGTGACTCCCATCTGAACCTGTATCCTCTTGCAATGGTGCAGAGAGATGCTGGCATCCCTCTGTGGTAAAACTAGCGCATAGGACCAGTATCCTGCCTAATCAAATATTAAAATGAGAAGATGGTAAAACCTGAGTAAGAGGTCCAATTCACTGTCTGTTTATAAGCCACAGGATTCTATGTGTGTATAATTATGTCTTTAAATTCAGGTTCCTCTCATAGCTAAATTATTTGGGTATAACACACATTGTTTAAAAGAATATGTGTATTCCTTAAAGTTTATATTTCTTCTCATTTTTTCTTCTTTTTTTCAGAATTTCTAAGTATTTCCTTTTTTTTTCTTTTTTTTTCTTTTTTTTTTTTTTTTTTTTTTTTTAGATATTTTCTTTATTTACATTTCAAATGCTATCCTGAAAGTTCCCTATACCCTCCCCCCACCCGCCTTGTTCCCCTATCCTCCCACTCCCACTTCTTGGCCCTCACATTCCCCTGTACTGGGGTATATAAACTTTGTAAGACCAAGGAGCCTCTCTTCCCAATGATGGCCGACTAGGCCATCTTCTGCTACATATGCAGCTAGAGACACAAGCTCTGGGGGTACTGTTTAGTTCATATTATTGTTCCACCTATACGGTTACAGACCCCTTCAACTCCTTGGATAATTTCTCTAGCTTCTCCATTTGGGGCCCTGTGTTCCATGCTATAGATGACTATGAGCATCCACTTCTGTATTTGCCAGGCACTGGCATAGCCTCACTTGAGACAGTTATATCATAGTCCTTTCAGCAAAATCTTGCTGGCATATGCAATAGTGTCTGGATTTGGTAGATGATTATGGGATGGATCCCCGGGTGGGGTAGTGTATGGATGGTCCATCCTTTCTTCTTAGCTCCAATCTTTGTCTCTGTAACTCCTTTCATGGGTGTTTGGTTCTCTATTCTAAGAAGGAATGAAGAATCCATACTTTGTCCAACCGTATAGGTGAAAGAACAATATGAACTAACTAGTACTCCCAGAGCTCATGTCTCTAGCTGCATATGTACCAGAGACGGCCTAGTTGGCCATCATTGGGAAGAGAGGCCCCTTGGTCATGCAAACTTTATATGCCCCAGTACAGAACGCCAGAGCCAAGATGTGGGAGTGGGTGGGTAGGGGAACAGGGCAGGGGATGGGGGAGGGTTTAGGGGACTTTCAGGATAACATTTGAAGTGTAAATGAAGAAAATATCTAATAAAAAGTGGAAAAAATAAAGTGATCAGTCGACCCCCCACAAAGGAAAAAAAATAAAAGAATCCATACTTTGGTTTCGTTCTTCTTGATTTTCTTGTGCTTTGCAAATTGTATCTTGGCTATTCTAAGTTTCTGGGATAATATCCACTTATCAGTGAGTACATGTTATGTGAGGTCTTTTGTGATTGGGTTACCTCACTAAGGATGATATCGTCGAGATACATCCATTTGCCCAGAATTTCATAAATGCATTGTTTTTAATAGCTGAGTAGTACTCCATTGTGTAAGTGTACCACATTTTCTGTATCCATTCCTCTATTGAGGGACATCTGGGTTCTTTCCAGCTTCTGGCTATTATAAATAAGGCTGCTATGAACATAGTGGATCATGTGTCCTTATTACCAGTTGGAGCATCTTCTGGGTATATGCCCAGGAGAGGTATTGCTGGGTCTTCCAGTAGTACTATGTCCAATTTTCTGAGGAACCTCCAGACTGATTTCCAGAGTGGTTTACCAGTTTGCAATCCCACCAGCAATGGAGGAGTGTTCCCCTTTCTCCACATCCTCACCAGCATCTGCTGTCATCTGAGTTTTTGATCTTAGCCATTCTGACTGGAGTGGTTTGAAATCTCAAGGTTGTTTTTATTTGCATTTCCCTGATGATTAAGGGTGTTGAACATTTTTTTCAGGTGCTTCTCTGCCATTCGGTATTCCTCACTTGAGAATTCTTTGTTCATCTCTGTACCCCATTTTTAATGGGGTTGTTTAAATTTCTGGTGTCCAGCTTCTTGAGCTCTTTTTAAAAGAATATGTCTATTTCCTTTGTTCATATTTCTTCTCATTTTTTTCTTCTGATATGTTTTTGTGGGTATTGTTCATTGTGTTATTTCTTTTTTGAGAGAGAGGTGGGAGAAGACATGAATTTGGTTGAGTACAGAGGTAGGAAAATGAGTTAAAATGAAATTTTATGAAATGAAGAAAGAAAGCAAAGCACCTCATGTTGCCATTGTGGAAAGAGGGTTAAACAATGACAACATTTTACTTGTCAAAGTCATGAGAAAATACATCCCTTCAGATGTTAAGACTATCAGTTGTATCATGTGTGCTTGAATCTTGTCTTGTTTAATGAAATCACTCATAATTGTAAATGTCAGTCAGAACCATAATTTAGTGTACTTTCAGACCCTAATTCTATCAAAGTTATTTAAAAGTAATTAAGTTTTTTCATTAGGTGTTTTCAAGATAGGTTTATTGCCAGAAGGCATCATTTCTGGGCTCAGAAGAACAAATAGAATTAATTGCCAGGAGCCACCAGCTTCTTGCCCTGAGAACAGAGCAGGATAAAATTGAACAAGCCATCACCCTTTGACCCCAGAATAGGAAGAGAGTTAAACTGTCAGAGTTACAAGCTCTTTGATCCCAGAATAGAAAGAGAGAACAGTTAAATTTTTCTCAAGCCATCAGTTTCTGATCCCCAGTGCAGTGAGAGGGAGTTAAAGAGAAAGGTCATCAGCCTTTGGCTTTCATCTGATTATGTCGCACATCATCACCTGTCAGGTCAGTACACTGCCAATACATTATTAATGAATATCACAACAGGCCAAGTTTTGTCATAATTCTTGACTATTACGCACAATCCTTTAAAGTGGACCAAGTGTTGCATGAAAATTACAGATCCTTAAATAAATGTAAAACTCACATATGATCAGAACTTGATGCCTTTTTGAACTCACATGACATTCCAAGTAACTTTATCACAGTTCTCTAACTCTTCATTGGGAGAGATGCCTCCTTACCTAATTTAATGACAACAAAGTCTTTCTCAGACCTAGAGCAAATTTCACTTACTCGGAAGTGCTTCCTAACTCTTCTTCAAACCCAGTCAGGTACTCACAAGGTTGAGTTTCTTTTGCACTCTGGTGTTTCATGCCAGTTATCAAGATGTTTCCTTTGTTCCCCAGATTACCTCATATCTGCGAATTATGAAGCTAAGCCTTCTACCTTGCTCCTTGCTTAAAACTGAACCCTCTAACTTCTGATATATAAGGATTGAACTCTGCATGCAAACAACACAAGTAATTGTGAAACTTACTAAGTGTGTGATCCTGGAAAGTTACTCAAACACTCTCTGTACATTAATGGTTTTGTCTGTGACATGAAGATCATGACACTGGACTCACTCCCTGTAGGGCTTATGATGATGAACTATGGTTCTAAAACAGCATGGAAAGTAATGTCTCACATGTTTGTTGAACAAATGAATCATAACTTATGATATATACAGTGCTAAGATTCAATAATTCTATATTTGTTTGGTTTCGTAAAATTCATAGTCCTTGAAATGGAGAGATTTAAACCTTAGGACCAAAGAATTTTTCCAATTGACTGACCTTCACCAGAACACTGAAGAGATGTTTGTCCTTAGGAGGGCTTCCTCGAGACCCAGGATACTGCCAGTCCAGGTTGAGGCCATCAAACTTATATTGGCGGAGGAATTTGATAACTGACTGAATGAATGTCTGACGGCTCTGAGAAGTAGAGACCATGGCACTGAACCTTATGTATATTGAAAGAAGTTAGTGTTAGACTTTTATGATTTGGACACCTTGGGCACAACAGAGTTCACAGCTGATTTTTGACTCCTTGTCTTTCACCTAGGTGCCCTGTTACTCTCTCATCTTCCCTTTATACTCACACCACCTACCTCATAATACCCTTTGTTTTACCAGCACCATATTAGATACTAACAACTTTCCCTGGCATTTGAAATTTATGTTCTTCCTAACTCATATTTGTCTTCAAACATTCCAAGTTCATATCTAATAAATGAAAATTTCTTCCTAAAAAGGGACCATAGTTTTATTTCATGAAAAGTTAGTCTAAAGCAAAATATGATCCACCTCTGGTCTTGAGAATATGAAATAATTTAAGAAAAAGCTTGTTATCTTAGGAGTTAACAATCTCTCAGATGATGCATCTGAAAATATCAGGCCAAATTTAAAATTGTGAATGACATAAATGTACCTGGAAAGTATATTTACTGTTTCATTTGAGAATTTGTAATTCTTTACATGTAAACCTACATACTCAATAGATTTCCTTTAATTTCCTTTCCAAAATGTGAAGTAATCGACATGTGATTTTACAGCTCAAGCCTGCCTACAAAGCCTAGTAGCCCATGTTTATAAAACTTACGGGGCAGCTCCAAACTTCCATCCTCCAATGGCCAGGAGAGTTTTTAGCTCAGTGTTCCTCAAAAAGGACAGAAAAAGCAAAATATCAAAATGCTTGGCCTCTATTATCAGTGCTTTTAAAAAATATTTCTCTTACTATTCATTTTTCTGACATAACATAATATTATAGAAGGTTTTTCAGTACAGAGTAATTTTAATAAAGCTCTTCATTAACGTACATTTAGAGCAGGCTACTTAAATAATACTAAAATTGAGAAGTGTTTACCAAGTAGTGTAGTGACTGCATGTCTATGCATGTAACTTAGAACAATAATTAACTCACATTCTCCCTAGTAACATAAGTGACAAGTATATAGATTTTTATTATGTTCTCAATGCTCATCAGTAAATACAAATCCTTTCTTTTGGAAGTATACATCTTCACTAAAATATGTTTTTGACACATCACATTCCATAACAATTGATTAACAATTTTGAGAAGACATTAAACTTCTAGGTTCCTTGTCTTTTCTCAGAGATTCATTTTCTGTGATCTATGGTAGGAATAGGCATTGCTTTCAGTAATCCATTTAGTTTTGATGAAAGGCATGCCAGGGACACTATTAGATATAAGACCTTTTATCGAACTCATTTGCAGTTAGAAATTATAGCTTAGATTTTTCCTAAAGATAATGGTACTACCTAAAGAAGATGTCACCTGACTCTTGTAGACCATTAGTATGACTAAACTGCCTAACCTGTCAATTGATGGAAATAAATATTCAGTTTATTGTTAAATATAACAATACTTTTATAGATATCAAACATTTATGATGCTTGGGAGCAGAGATATTTACCTCCTAATAGCCCAAAGTTCTATCTTCCTGAAGTAATTAGAAAAGATTGCAGATTTTGTTGTTTTCCAAAAAACAAACAAATCCCTGACAAAGAGAAGATGAACCACACCACTGATGTTTCCAACACTATGATATCTTTTACACAGCCAGCACAGGTTGTGTATAAAAAAGGAATTATGCACTTCTTTGCTATTTAACATGTGGTTTTCTACTTTTAAGTGACAAAATTCCCACTGCAGACGGTTCCTAGGAAAATAGTGTCCACACAAGGAATTCAAAAAAGAACTTGTGACCCAGGTTCACACTACAGACAAAATTAACATGGAAGTGAAGTGGGAGATAAACATAAGATATGCAGCAGAAGATGGCCTAGTCGGCAATCATTGGGAAGAGAGGCCCCTAGGTCTTGCAAACTTTATATGCCCCAGTATAGGGAATGACAGGGCCAAGAAGTAGGAGTGGCCGGTTAGAGGAGTGGGGGGGGGATGTAAAGGGAACTTTCAGGATAGCATTTGAAATGTAAACAAAGAAAATATCTAATAAAAAATATATGAAGCTTCTAAATTATTGAAGGAACATGGAGAAACTTCCACGTGGTTGATTTGGACCCTAAATAGTTTTATTATGTATCCCAAAATACAAGCTACTGTTGAAAGATTAAAATAGCTTTGTTGTGCTTTTTCTCACAAAGAAAAATAGAGAAAGAAATAAACTGAATACAGATTGAGAGGTTTAGACTGGTGAGAATGCAAGATATAATATGATGATAAATTAACATAAAATGCAAGATCATTAATTGAACATAAAGAATAACAAACCATTTTGTAAAAAAAGAAAATCCTTGGAACCCTTTTCTTAAAGAAAAACTCTTGTTTAACAGTTAAATTAAGCAAACCTAACACCATGATTAAAGGATAAATTTAAATTTCATCTACATTGGCATATCTTTTCATGTCTTCTATGGTAGCTATAATAATAGAAGATAAAACCTAATCAATATCATCAAGTATATGAATGAAGCAAAAAATTGTACAGTATGGGTGTAAATATAACTAATTACAGTTATACCGCCAAGCATTATGAATATCTGTCAGAATGGCAGATCTGCCATGCCACATGATCAAAAAACTCACTCTTCAGTTTATCTACAAAGTACACAGACCCAAGGTTTTCAAGAGGAGGCAGTGTGTCAAGAGTAACTGTAGCTTGATTCACAAATACAACTGAAGTCACAGTAATCATCAAGAATTAGGTGAAAGGACAAATGTGCTGTGTTGCACATATATACAGAAATTTTATTAAAATTAAAAATTTTTTGAAATATATTTTTGAAGCTGGTAGGCATATTATTAAATGAAATAGGTGTAAGACAGACAAATAGAATATGGTCTGAATTACAAATAATATCTATAATATTTGAATACATACAATGTGAACATAAAATGATGATTCTAACTGAGCCATAGGAACATAGTGTTGGTCAAACAACAAGATGAACCAGGAAGAATATTTCAAAAAATATGTATAGGAAGAACCCTACATACAAAATATGGGGTGGCATAACATATGGTTGTGAGACATACAGATATATATGCAAAATTCAAGGACATGAGTGATAAAATAAATAAAAGGATGAAGGTACAGCCTGTCTCAATTTAAAACTGAAGAATACAATGATGGAATCATTATACAATTTTATTGATTCTGACATACATTTTTGGAAGCACTGAGATATAACAACTATTGGCACACTGATATCAACCATATAATTCTGTCCTTACCTGTCTTTCAGACCATTTAATTCTTCATAGTCATGCAACTCTTGCTGACTTTTGTAAGTGATCTCATTGTTCTTCATCCCAGCAAAGGCATAGATCAGATGAGTACACAGGCAGGGGTCAATATTACCAGGTTTGAAACTCCCTTCTGTTGGCCTGTCCTTTGCCCAACTGGTATAGTAGCACATCAGCTGGTAGGTAGATCCTGTGGAAAGTTTTCAGAGGAATACTGTTTTGATGTAGAAATCTTAACTTTGGTGAACAGTTTTGCCTTTATCATCTTACTTGTTTATTATTATACATTTTCTAGTCAGAAAGAGATGAATGCTGCAAATATTTGTGCAAATGAGTATCACTAACCAGTCAATGACTCAGTTGCTTATAATTGTAACAAATTCATAGTCAAAACTCAGTTAAATTTTTGAGCCTCATGAAAAAAAAAACCCAGAGAAAAGTACAATATCTGTAAAACCTAAAAGTTGTCAATTTCAAAACTCTCAACATAGCTCATTAGTTAAGAAAGTAGAGAAAACTGATACAATTATACTACCCAAGAGGCAAATCTAATACATTTCCTCCAACCAGTTATCTCTTGATATTTGAGTCTATATATCAAATGAAAATTAAACATGAGTACCAGAAAATCACATTAAAAATAATGAATCGATATTAAAGATTTATGTTGAAGAAAAGTTTGATCGAAAACTCACCCAGCTGTATGTTCAGAAGAATTACCACAACTAGAAAGAGAGAAAGAGAGGGAAAACACATTTCTTACACTGGATCAATTGATATAACCATAACAATTGGCATAAGGTAAAATTTGTAATCCTTGTAGACCATCTTACTAACTGTAGATCATTACATCATACAAAAGAATAGAATAGCCTTTGCAATATATATATAAAATCTTCAACAATGTGGAGACCTTAAAGTGATCATGTCTTTCAAACTTTTCTTCACACTGTAGTACAACCTATCAATATTTCATATTTCATCCTCAATGGTCCTAATTGTTATTCAACATTGTCTACCAGAACTAGAAAATTTTCTGAATGAAATTATTCAGAGTTTCGCCTGTTAATGTCCATACATTTATGAATCTTAGTTATAATTGCTGTAATGAATCAAGCTTCCTCCAGCTGATGCAACATCTAAAGCACATAATTGAGTATCTCCAGGGACATTTGTGATGTTGGAAAACATTGATCAAATGCAGTTGCCAGGGAAAACATGACTGACTCCAATGATCAGTTTGGACAATCAGTGAGCAGCTTAGGATGGGAATCCTTCCTGTTGATGGCATTTTTGTTTTCTTGTACTGTGTGTGTGTGTGTGTGTGTGTGTGTGTGTGTGTGTGTGTGTGTGTGTGTGTGTGTGTACATTTTGAATAATGGTGTGTCATTAGTTGCCCAAATCTGGTTTTCTATTGGAAAACCTTCTGACTGTGCCTTTTAAGTGATGAGTTTTAGGTGTGAATCATCATTAAGAACTAAAGCTCCTCTAATCTGGTTTTTTGCACACTGAGAATCCAGTCATTTGAATAACTTTCTGAAACTGTATAATGTTTCTGAATCACAGATGTAAAGACTATAATAAGTTTTGAGCAACCTGATTAAAACAGTGACTAACTCTAACTCTTCGGATAACTGTCTGGCTATGACAGATCTATATCATCAAAGAAAAAGAAAAATGGAGGACAAATATGAAATGATGCTGAAGAGAGAAGAGGAAAGAAATATAGACAGCACTCTCTCTCTTAGAATCTACTCATTCCCATCCCTTTTAAAATGGGCTCCAGGATAGCAATTAGAATAAAGTCACATAATTGCATTTTCAATAAGGAGGCATAGGAAGAGCTGTAGGGTAATGAATGGCTGAATCAAAAACATACAGTAAAGAACCCTTGAATGAAGGTGAGATATTAGTGCTGAGCTTGGGGTGTCAATGTAGGCATGAGTGTTCTCCTAGAAGATGGACTTAGGAGAGCTAGAAAAATCCTGAATAAAGTGACACAATTTGAAATGGTAGATGAAGAATTTGAAAATATACTGTTGTGTAGTTAATACTGTTTCTTTCAGGCAAGACTAAGGCTCTATGTCTGATTTTTCAACTTATCTGTGACA
>LR752764.1:33122-60508 GCA_902729485.2 Mus minutoides
AAAAAAAAAATAGTAGCATAGAAGAACTATGAACATTTTCATTTTTATTGTGCATGCTTCCTATGTAGTCAGATTCTTATTCAGAAGTAATGAAATGATTCAGTGCAAGATTGAGCCATTTCAAACAATTTGCTGTCTTCAGTCAGTCACAGGAAAGTCTTAAGGCCAGTGTCAGAGAAACTTTATCTTTTTCATGACCACTTTCTAAATATTCTGCGAACTCTTGTACTGTAGAAAGGTTTCTAGGTAGGCTTACGAGACATTTCTTTCTCTAAGCATAAATGGGCCCAAGCATATTCCATTTCCAGCTCAGAAGCTTCCTCTAATGTTCTATCTGTATGCTGATAGAAAAAAGTATAAACATTCCCAGACACTAATATGTAAAGATGATTTTGGTAAAATGTTTCCATTCCTTCAATATTGTCCACATAATTTTAGAATTCTGTATTTAGAATTCATTCCAGTTTACTCTTTCAAATTCTTTATGAATCTAGTATATCATATTAAATTTCAAGTTAAGCAAAATTGTGTACTTACTAATTCAAGAGAGCACACATAGTCCATTGTAAGTTTGTATCTCAATCCCAATAATATTAATTCTTAAAACTCAATAACAGATCCATTCTTTATCATTTATTGATATCATCTTTCCTCTTACTTTCTGTAGAATTTCCAGAGAATATTATCTGTATTTTCTGTATGGTATTGACATGGGATTATATAATATGCAAAAGTGATGAAAATTTTGTACATAAGCACCTTACAGTATAGAGAAAATATCTTGTTTCTGTATGGATGAAGTTCCTTTTAATAATAAATTTGATGACATATATCTTAGGTAAGAAAGAGGAGGTGGGGCTTCAAGGAGGCATGGAAGATTCTAAGTCAGTACCAGGCACTAGATATTTGCTGGGAAGATGGTACAATGGGACAATGAGATGGATGCATGCTATCTGCACACAGGTAACTAGCTATGTGGCAGGATATAGGTTATAGTAAAGGGTATCTTTTACGTTATATCTAATTAGAGAAGAGCCAAGCTATCTGGACAAGGGATTTATAAATACATTTGAGTCTGACTCTTATTTCTGGGAGCCTGAAACTGGCAGGAAGAATCAGTATGAAACATTTACAGTACCAGCGTTCTTGGGAGTCTGAAAAGTTTTGCCTGTTTATTTTTTTTTATTAGATATTTTCTTAATTTACATTTCAAATGCTATTCCAAAAGTTCCCTACCCCCTCTCCCCTCCCTGCTCCCCTGTCCACCCACTCCCACTTCTTGGCCCTGGGGTTCCCCTGTATTGAGGCCTATAAAGATTGCAGTACCAAGGGGCCTCTCTTCCAAATGATGATCGACTAGGCCATCTTCTGCTACATATGCATCTAGAGACACGATTTCTGGGGGTTCTGGTTAGTTCATATTGCTGATCCTCTTCTAGGGTTGCAGACCCCTTCAGCACCTGGGGTTCTATCTCTAGCTTCTCCATTGTGGGCCCTGTGTTCCCTCTTATAGATGATTATGAGCATCCACTTCTGTACGAGACAGCTATATCAGGGTCCCTTAAGTAGGTACTAGCTGTCCTATGCCATAGTGACTGGATGGTTTTGCCTGTTTATTAAGTTTGCAATTTCAATGTATGTATTCATTCTAGAATAAATAATACTTTATGGTTTCATTACCATTTATAAGACTAAACAAAATCTAGGGAGATATATTTGGAAGAACGATTTGCTTGAAAGTTACATCACCAAATTATAAAAGCATTTATTATATGCTGGGTTGGCATAAATAAAGAATTTCATGTTTCTCTGTTAGTAACATGAAATGTTTCATGTTAGTAACATCTCTTATTCTGATGAAGTAAATACCTAGTAAAATACCTAGTAAAATGAGCTGTGGCTCATTTGACATAAAGTTCTAGGCTATTGATCATTTTTTATGGAATTTAGGGAGAAAATCCTACTGGACCATTCTACGGACTATTGATCATTACATCCCCTAGAAACGTTACAGTTATAAGAGCTATGGACCTTGAAGATATAATGCCATTCAAACTCTACAGTGATCAGTAAAATCTGGCATTTTCCTCATGTTCCACCTTCTATATCTTAATTGTTATAAAATTTTTAATATGTTACTTCTGCAAGTGATACTGAATTAAATTATTCACAAAGTCCTTTAATTAGTGAGCATACATATAGTAACCTTAGTCTCCAGAACAGTAAAGAACCAAGCCTTCCTCAAGTCAAGACAACATGTAAAATACACCATTCAATATCTTTTGTATTTGGTAATTGTTTGCATCAAACTGTCAAGAAACTGTGCCACAGATATAATATACTGTGTCTGAGATGCCATTTTTAGCAACAAAGGAGCAGTTTAGTTTTGAAGAGGTTTTCTCTTTGTTTGTGTTGATTTGCTTTTTAAGTCAGGCTAACTTATTATGTAAGAATCTATGGCTGGATTTTTATGGAGAGTGTTCTGGCTCTGCCTTTTTAGTGCAGAGGTTTGGGACTTGAGTCATTGTGTAAGTAGAGCACCTCTTCTGCCTTTTCAACATTGAGCTTCATCCTTCATTTGAATGAATTTATAAAACTGAAGATTTTTGAGGGGCACAGATTTGAAGCAATTCATACATTTTGAAAAAACTTAGTTTAAAACACCTGATTCTAGCTCTATGAATAACTTAATTTTGTCATGTGTCAATTAAAGTCATCAATGGAAAAGAACAATCTAGTATAAATGTAAAATAATTCTGAAAGGAGAAGGGCAAAACAAACCTGGGATAGCTCTATCTCAGATTCTACTGCTGCCTGTCTCTGAAAAAGTTGTTCTAGAACAGCACCATGCAGATAAACACAATAGGAATTTCAGACACGCGATAAAGCAAGGGGAACATGGTAAGAAATGAGTGGGAAAACAGAGCAAACAAGCCTTGAATTAAGGTAAGCCATTACTGTTTTGGCTGTGGTATTAGTGAAGGCAGAAGTATCCTTTGAGGCCATGGACTTATGAGACCTAGGGAAGCACTGAAAACATAAAGAAAAGTTGCATTTGCAAAGAATAGAAAAGCATAGAGCTATAGTGTACAGATTGCTTCCTTGTCAGATACTGTGAGGGAAAAAGCAGGCAAGACTGAAGTTCTATATCAGATTATCAACTCACCTGTGACAAGAATGAGCTTGGCCATGGTGTCTTCAGGATTGCTTCTGGAGAGACTCTGCTAGCTTTTATACACTCTGAGACCATGATTTTTGTAATGTTTTGAAAATGAAAAGATTGGAGCAGGAAGTCTTTGTGGGTAGTCTTTTAATTCATAACTTCATACTGCTGAATAAGCTCCCTTATTACATAACCAATACCTTTTATGACTGGTTCAGATGAAATAGCTGTTTCCAAGAAGTGAGTATATCTTTACCTTATGCACTAATCATCCAGCTAAGACCATCTTGGCAGTTCCCAGGGACTCAGCATATCTTTGGATACTAGAATTAATGCTTATTGTATATATTTTATACCTAAGCAAATCTCATTCACATTGAAAAATAAACAAGTTGATTCCATGGAAGACATGGCACTTCCGTCATTCATTTACCTTAATCCTGAGAATGTTATCTTAGGGCTTTTTGGATGTTGCAGGCAACACTTTGGACATTGGTCCAGTGGGTTATTTTTATTTTTTTGTTTTTTGAGGGTTTTTTAGGAGGAAATTTATGGGCCAAATCATGTTGCATTTGATATTTCCAAGTCCTTGCTAGTCCATCCATTCTGTCTCTTGACATACATAGTTAGGAAAACTATTCCCTCCTGCTGCTGCAGACAGATGAGTATATTAAAATAGCAATTTTATGCCAATGTCAGCCACATAAATACTTTTAAAATTATATGTTTTGAATTCACTTCCATCCACTCTTCCCAAACACCTTGTGATACTCACAAGTTTTATTAAATTTTGATTTCTACAAAATTATTAACATTCTACCCTAAAATTACCATTTACATGCCACTCTTCAAGCTCTCTTGTCTGCCATGATTTCAGCAGAACACATTCTTCAAAGTTCAGATCAGGACCTCTCTTTTCCATTGACTAATACTCTCTTCCTCATATTCCCTATAGACATTGTATCACATATTTTTTTTTCTGTCCTCATTGTAAGGATTGACATGATGATACACAACACTCAGGTTATGGACAAAACTTTATTTATCATAGAACATTTCCCCTTGCCTGGGTTTATGGAAAATCACATAATTGTCTCTATTTAAACATTTTGTGACTTAAATTTGCCTATTTAGCCTAGAATTATTAGGACATCATAGTTTCTTTCCCACTCATAGGATTACAAAACTCTTAGATTAATCCTCTCTGGAATGATGCTCTTTTAAAAAATAACCATGAATAAATTATAAAAGCACTTATTTTATTTTAGAGTTAGGATGAGGACTTTATGTCATTGTATCAATTTTCATCCTCCAAAAATATTACAACTTAAGGCAGAAATAGTCTATTTGGCTTTAAATTTCAGGCTACATGCCATTATTTTATATAAGTCAGGAAGAAACCTGAAAGCACTACATACACAGTTCAGACCTTAGAGAGAATAAAACATGGCTCCTCATTTGTTCTTACCTAGCTATCTTCTGTCATTTAATGTTCATTACCTAGAGAAATTCTGTCCAGATAATTGTATACTCAAAGCATTACTTTATCAACTAATATAAAAGATACCCCATGAATATTTCCACATGCCAAAGAGTTGTGGGTAACCTCTCATTGAAAAACACTTCACAGGTGATTACAGGTTGTGTCAGCATGAAAGACGAAAAAAGACAGCAAAATTTGGCACATCTATGTACTAACTATAATCGTATGCATACTGGTAACAATGTTTAGATTAAGCCATGATATATCTGTGCTGAAGAATATATATGAATACATATGTATATATGAATCATAAAATCATTATGATATCAAAGATAAATAAAATATACTCAAAAAAACTATGAATCACAATAACTTAGCCTAATTTGGCAAGTATCCCTATACTTATAATTATCAGAATTTGGTATATATTTCTTCCTACTTTTTTGCCTTCCATTTTTGAAATTATAAGTAATATTTTATTCTACCTCCAAATCCTTTAATGTATCTTCTTTGCCCCTTCAATTCTTGGTCTCGTCCCCCTACTACTTATTTTAAATGCTTTACATGCATACATAAATGTATATCTATATCTATAGATAGATAGATAGATAGATAGATAGATAGATAGATAGATAGATAGATAGATAGACAGACAGACTTTTTAAGTATGACCTGCTCAGGTGATATAATGTTGTTTGTATGAAACATTTTGGTATTTGGTATTCAATCAACAATTGGTGTGTTCCTTCATTAGAGAGTAATTTGTCCCATTCTCAGCATTCTTTCTTTGCTTCTTTCCTTGCAGTTCGTTATATAGAACTGAATCTTAGTGTAGTTTCTCCATTCTCATTGGCATATATATTGCTGTTGACCTTGTTTAGCACATCTTTGGGTAGACATATTGGTCCGACTTTATTAGTGTTGGTTCCTACATTAGAAAACAGAGTATTAAGCAAACTTTCTGACCCTCTAGGTCTTAAAAGCTTTCTTCCCTTTGTCCTGTAGTTTCAGAGTTGTCCATTCATGTGTTTATTAAGGCTAGCATTCACAAATGTTCAGAATAATTAATGCATCAAATTAGTTATTTTATCACTTATGTGTGAGTTTTAATCATTGGTATGTTGGGAGTTTTAGTATAAACCTATTGCCTCAGGATTTGATGGTGGAACTCACAGATAAAGAAATATCAGTTTAATACATAGGAAAGAGTAGTATCATTATTGTTGAATGCATAGTCTTGGACACTAATAATGAAAGTGGATTTAGGCACAGCCTTGTCTTCACAAAGGAGTGAGTAAGTCTTAACAATGTTCTTCCATGGGTATTGATTTCTTAAGAGGAATAAGATTCCAAAGAACTTGCCTGGCTCTAAGCCAAAGGCAGGGGAGAAGTTTTCTTGAGAGAATTAGGAATTATGACACAATAAGAATTGGGTGGTACCTGGTTTTAAAAACCTGTTTAATGATTTACACAACTAAGGAGTATGACAGAGTGAAGTTGCAAAGTAATCAGAGAAATATAACAAGGAATTGAGTTCTTTCTGTAAATATTGTCAAAACTTGTAAGTTCATATTCATTAGTTCATATACAATAATAGACAAAACTGTTCAAGGGGCAGAAAAATAAAAAAGAAATCCTGCTGAGGATAACATAATTAAGAAGGACATTACCTAGTAATCAAGGGAAATTTTGCTACTTGTTTCAATATGTCTATTCCTCTCCCCTTGTCTATATTCACACACTGTTCCTCCTCTCCTTTCCTGGGTGAGATATTAGTTTAATTTAACTGCTCTCAGAGAACTTAGAAAACTCGATATTGACAGTGAAATGATCTTGTCTTGATTTAATACTCTTGAAAGTAAAATTGCTCCAAAGGTAATAAACAATCACAATCAAGAGAAAAGGCCAAAAAAAAGCCCCTGATTTTTACAGTGTGTTCTTACAACTGATTTTAAAGGCAGAATAAGTGTGAATAGAGGTGCTATTTGTGAGTTATGCAGAGTGGAAGAAATGGGCAGTTTGTTGATTTGTGAATATAGACAAGGGGAGAGGAATAGACATATTGAAACAAGTAGCAATTCTTATTGTGTCATAATTCCTAATTCTCTCAAGAAAACTTCTCCCCTGCCTTTGGCTTAGAGCCAGGCAAGTTCTTTGGAATCTTATTCCTCTTAAGAAATCAATACCCATGGAAGAACATTGTTAAGACTTACTCACTCCTTTGTGAAGACAAGGCTGTGCCTAAATCCACTTTCATTATTAGTGTCCAATGAACAATGAAAAATAAGATTATAAATTAAAGATGACATACAAACAGTGTACACTTAGAAAACAAATCAACAAACTGCCCATTTCTTCCACTCTGCATAACTCACAAATAGCACCTCTATTCACACTAATTCTGCCTTTAAAATCAGTTGTAAGAACACACTGTAAAAATCAGGGGCTTTTTTTGGCCTTTTCTCTTGATACAAAATTTTTTTTCTTTCATTTGGTTTTTTCTCACTTTCCTCTTCTCTGTTGTATTTCATTGTATAATAAAGGGTTTCCTTCTTACTTCCATGCTCAGCTGACTCTTCCACATGATAGTTCTCATTGTTATTCAGATATCATTGGATATCACATCAGGAGTCATCAGACAGTGACCTCAACATTGAACAATATTAGCCATCAGACCCTAAGACAGTTAAATGTTCAGTGAAGATTTTAGGTCTCCCAATACTAATCCTCTTTCTCATTTGTGTGTCTTTCGAATTGCTCCAAAGTTCCTCTCCTCATTTAAGGTTTTACCAAACTTTTTTCTGGACCCTTTTCTTTTCCCTGATCACAGACAAATCACTGAATTCATATTCCCCATTCACAGACCATGAAATAATCTAATATTTGAAGCCTCTTATTTTTAAACTTGCCCATTCCCATATCTCTGAAAGTAAACAGTGAGAGACTTTGCTCCTGTTGGCCTGGTAACTACAAAATCTAGTGTGGTGAGGGGGCATAATACCAAAGCTTCATTAATTGATATTGTCTTGGTATATATTATTTTCTTATTACCTATTTTGGGGAATCAACAGTCTTTACTCAGATCATATTTCTAACTTTGCTGCCTTTGATCACACAATTAGTATTATGAACTTTGTGCACAAAAGCACTTTACACTTTTGTCTTTTTCTTTTGTCATTCTTTATATATAGCAGTACAATTTAGATGTTTAATTCACTATAATGGAATGATTTTGCAAATTTTTTTCTTTTTTTTTTCTCTTTATTAGATATTTTCTTCATTTACGTTTCACATGTTATTCAGAAATTTTCCCTTACCCTCCCGCATCCCCGCCCTGTTCCCCTACCCACCCCCTCCCACGTAATGGCCCTGGCATTCCCCTGTTCTGGGGCATATAGAGTCTGTATGACCAAGGGGCCTCTCCTCCCAATGATGGCCAACTAGGCCATCTCCTTCCATATATGCAGCTAGAGACATGAGCGCACGGGGAACTAGTTAGTTCATGTTATTCTTCCACCTATAGGGTTGAAGACCCCTTCCGCTCCTTGGGTACTTTCTCTAGCTCCTACCTTGGGAGTCCTGTGTTCCAACTAATAGCTGACTGTGAGCATCTACTTCTGTGTTTACCGGGCACTGGTATAGCCTCCCACAAGACAGCTATATCGGGTCCCTTTCAGCATTATCTTGCTGGCATATGCTAAAGTGTTTATTTTGATGGCTGATTGTGGGAGGGATCCCTAGCAGCCGCCGTCACTGGTTGGTCCATCCTTTTGATTCAACTTCACACAGATTTTGCAAATTTTTAAACAGAAGAAAGACCAGGAATATTTCAGGCCATGGAACGTACTCCCCCAGAGCAAATCTGAAAAAAAGAGAACTCACTACTCCTAAGTCGACTTCTGCTCAACAGTGCATGCAGTGACTAGTCATGTCTGATTCCAGTGCAGTGATTTCAAGGAAATAAAAACAAAAGCACAACTCTAACAATTTCTGCTTCAAAGCACTGGCATATGTTAGGTGTCTTTAGACTATAAATATGGAACTTGCTACTTCAATACTTAGAAAGATAACCAGATAACAACCACTAAAACTAAGGAAAAACAGGTTTATATCCTCATTCAGTAATGAATCATTCCCTTGCCTGAACTCTATTCATCCTCAACACTTTATATCACATTTTCTTGGTCACTTTCTAAATCTTTGAACTTTGCCCACACCTAACACCTGTATGTATATGTATGTGTATGTATATATGTATGTATGTATGTATGTATGTATGTATGTATGTACATATGTACTCTGGATTAGAAACTGCCTCCACATGAAAGAAAAATCAAGATATTTTAAAAGGTGATTCAATTTCCAAAGGGGAAAAATGAGTATCAAATAGCTACAAAGTCAGTGACAGAACAGCCAAAAAAAAAAGAAGGAAGGAAAAAGAGTTGTTACACAGAATAAAAATATTCAGGATTGAACAGAGCTTCTGCAACATGGACCCCTGCCTGGAAAGATGCAGAAAGCAGGAAGCTCATTCAAATGGTAAAATAAAAAAAACTAGTAAAATACAACTATAAATTAATAGCATGGAAATCTACACAAACCGCACAGATACTTGAAGGATGAGTAATACTTTTTAATGACCAGTGTGCTATTGAAGAATCAGTGGGGAAATGAAAATTTTCAAAAATCAAATAAAAATAGAAAAAAATTATAAGTATATTTAGAATAGAGATAAGAAAGTTCTAAGAGAAAATTTAACTTAAATATGTATGAACATATGGTAAACTTCTCATGAGTAACCTAATGGAATTAGAGAAATGGAAAAAGAAAAATAAATGTAGCCTTATACAAGTGTATGACAAGAAATAATTAGTATCAGGCAGAAATTAATAAAGTGAAAACACAGGATAATACACAGAATTAGTTTACAAATAATTGCGTTCTTTGGAAGACAAACACACACATACACACAGAAAAAGAGAGAGAGAGAGAGAGAGAGAATGAGGTCACAGTCGTTCCGGTTCACACTGCTCCAGCGCCAGGTCTTGGGCACAGGGCCTGTGCACTCCCCCAAGATCCCTACAGGACTCTCCAAGTGATCTTGGGACCTCTGGTGAGTGGAACACATCATCTGTCCCAATACAATCGCATGGGACTTGAGACAGCAGCTGTGAGATAGACAAAGGGCCAGACCAGGGCAGCGGGTGGGTTCCTTCCGGGACACACCAGCACCGGGTCTCCTCAGGCGCAGGTTCTGTGCACTCCCCCAAGGCCCATAGAGGACTCTCCAAGAGATCTTGGGACCACTGGTGAGTGGCGCATAACATCTGTGCCAATCCAATCTCATGGGACTTGAGACAATATCTGGGAGATAGACAAAGGGCTAGACCAGGGCAGTGGATCCCTTCTGGGCTGCACCAGGGCAGGATCTCCTCAGGCAGAGATGACAGGAGGCAAGCATAAGAACAGAAGCAACAGAAAGCAAGGGTACTTGGCATCACCAGAACCAAACACTCCCACCATGGCAAGTCCTAGATACAACATCACACTGGAAAAGCAAGACAAGGATCTAAAGTCACTCGTCATGATGATGATGGAGGACTATAAGAAGGAAATACAGGAAAACACAGATAAACAACTAGAAGCATTTAAAGAGGAAAAACTTAGAGAGTTACAGGAAAACAATACCAAACAGGTGATGGAATTGAACAAAACCATCCAGGACCTAAAAATGGAAGTAGAAACAATAAAGAAAACCCAAAAGGAGATAACCCTGGAGATAGAAAACATAAGAAAAAAATCAGGAACCATAGATATGAGCATCAGCAACAGAATACAGGACATAGAAGAGAGAATCTCAGGTGCAGAAGATTCCATAGGGAGCATAGACACTACAATCAAAGAAAATGCTAAATGCAAAAAGATCCTAACTCAAATATCCAGGAAACTCAGGACACAATGAGAAGACCAAACTTAAGGATAATAGGAGTAGATGAGAAGGAAGGTTCTCAGACTAAAGGGCCAGCAAATATCTTCAACAAAATCATAGAAGAAAACTTTCCATACATAAAGAATGAGATGCCCATAAACATACAAGAAGCCTACAGAACTCCAAATAGGCTGGACCAGAAAAGAAATTCCTCCTGACACATAATAATCAGAACAACAAATGCACTGAATAAAGACATAATATTAAAAGCTATAAGGGGAAAAGGTCAAGCAGCATATAAAGGCAGGCCTATTAGAATTACTTGACTTCTCACCAGGGACTATGAAAGCAGAAGATCCTGGACAGATGTTATACAGACCCTAAGACAACACAAATGCCAGCCCAGGCTACTATACCCAGCAAAACTCTCATTTACCATAGATGGAGAAACCAAAGTAGTCCATGACAAAATCAAATTCACACAATATCTTTCCACGAATCCAGCCCTTCAAAGGATAATAACAGAAAAACACCAATACAAGGATAGAAACTATGCCCTAGAAAAAGCAAGAAAGTAATCCTTCAACAAACCTAAGACAGCCACAAGAACAGAATCCCAACTCTAAAAACAAAAATGACAGGAAGCAACAATTACTGTTCCTTGATATCTCTTAATATCAATGGACTCAATTCCCCAATAAAAAGACATAGACTATCAGACAGGCTACACAAACAGGACCCAACGTTTTGCTGCTTACAGGAAACACACCTCAGGAAGACAGACAGACACTACCTCAGAGTGAAAGGCTGGAAAACAATTTTCCAAGCAAACAGTCTGAAGAAACAAGCTGGAGTAGCCATTCTAATATCGAATAAAATAGACTTTCAACCCAAAATTATCAAAAAAAGACAAAGAACGGCACTTCATACTCTTTTTTTTTTCAACTTTTATTAGATATTTTCTTCATTTACATTTCAAGTGTTATCCAGAAAGTTCCCTATATCCTCCCCACTCCCGGCCCTGCTCCCCTACCCACCCGCTCCCACCCCTTGGCCCCGGCGTTCCCCTGTATTGGTGCATATAAAGTCTGCATAACCAAGGGGCCTCTCTTCCCACTGATAGCCAACTAGGCCATCATCTTCTATATATGCAGCTAGAGACACGAGCCCAGGGGGTACTAGTTAGTTCATGGTTGTTCTTCCACCTATAGGGTTGAAGACCCCTTCAGCTCCTTGGGAACTTTCTCTAGCTCCTTCTTCCTTGGGAACCCTGTGTTCCATCTAATAGCTGACCGTGAGCTTCCACCTCCATGTTTGCCAGGCATTGGTATATTTTCCCCCAGTCAGCTATATCTGGGCCCTTTCAGCACCATCTTGCTGGCATATGATATAGTGTCTATGTTTGGTGACTGATTGTGGGATGGATCCCTGGCAGCTGCAGTCGTTGGGTCCATCCTTTGGATTCAGCTGCACAAATGCTCCCTTTAACTCTTTCAATGTGTGCTTTGTTCTTAATTCTAGGAAGGGGTGACGTGTCCACTTTTTGATCTTCCTTCTTCTTGAGTATCATGTGTTTAGTAAATTGTATCTTGGGTAGTCTAGGTTTCTGGGCTAATATCCACATATCAGTGAGTACGTTATCCAACTCAATTCTTCAAGGATCTAGAAAAAACAATTAGCAAGTTCATCTGGAATAACAAAAAACCGAGACTAGCTAAAACTCTTCTCAACAATAAAAGAACCTCTGGTGGAATCACCATGCCTGACCTCAAGCTGTACTACAGAGCAATCGTAACAAAAACTGCATGGTACTGGTACAGCAACAGACAGGTAGATCAATGGAATAGGTTCGAAGACCCAGAAAGGAATCCACACACCTATGCTCACCTGATCTTTGACAAGGGAGCTAAAACTATCCAGTGGAAAAAAGACAGCCTTTTCAACAAATGGTGCTGGCACAACTGGCAGCAATCATGTAGAAGACTGGGAATTGATCCATTCTTATCTCCTTGTACTAAGGTCAAGTCTAAGTGGTTGAAGGACCTCCANTATTCATAATAGCCAGAAACTGGAAAGAACCCAGATGTCCCTCAACAGAGGAATGGATACAAAAAATTTGGTATATCTATACAATGGAGTACTACTCAGCTATTAAAAACAATAAATATATGAAATTCCTAGGCAAATGGATGGATCTGGAGGCCATCATCCTGAGTGAAGTAACCCATTCACAAAAGAACTCACATAATATGTACTCACTTCATACTCTTCAAAGCTAAAATCTTCCAAGAGGAACTCTCAATTCTGAATATCTATGCTCCAATGCAAGGGCAACCACTTTCATTAAAGAAATTTTACTAAAGCTCAAAACACACATTGCATCTCAACACAATAATAGTGGGAGACTTCAACACCACACTCTCATTAATGGACAGATCCTGGAAACAGAAACTAACAGAGACACAGTCAAACTAACAGAGGCTATGAAACAAATGGATTTAACAGATATCTACAGAATATTTCATCCTAAAACAAAAGGATATACCTTTTTCTCGGCACCTCATGGCACCTTCTCCAAAATTGACCATATAATTGGCCACAAAACAGGCCTCGACACATTCAAAAATGTTGAAATTGTCCCATGCATTCTATCAGATCACCATGGACTAAGGCTGTTCTTCAATAACAACATAATTAGAAGAACAACATTCACGTGGAAACTGAACAACAATCTACTTAATGATACCTTGGTCAAGAAAGGAAGGAAGGAAGGAAGGAAGGAAGGAAGAAAGAAAGAAAGAAAGAAAGAAAGAAAGAAAGAAAGAAAGAAAGAAAGAAAGAAATTAAAGACTTTCTAGAGTTTAATGAAAATGAAGCCACAACATACCCAAACTAATGGGACACAATGAAAGCATTACTAAGAGGTAAACTCATAGCTCTGAGTTCCTACAAAAAAAAAAAAAAAAATGGAGCATACACTAATAGCTTGACAGCATATCTACAAGCTCTAGAACAAATGGAAGCAAATTCACCTAAGAGGAGTAGGCAGCAGGAAATAATCAAACTCAGGGGTGAAATCAACCATGTGGAAACAAAAAGAACTATTCAAATAATCAATCAAACCAGGAGCTGGTTCTTTGAGAAAGTCAACAAGATAGATAAACCCTTAGCCAGACTCACTAGAGGGCACAGGGTTAGCAATTAAACCAGAAATGAAAAGAGAGACATAACAACAGATCCTGAATAAATTCAAAACACCATTAGATCCTCCTAAAAAAGGCTATATTAAAAAAGATTGGAAAATCTAGATGAAATGGATAACTTTCTAGACAGATAAAAGTAACAAAGTTAAACCAGGATCAGATTAATGACCTAAACAGTCCTATATCTCCTAAAGAAATAGAAGCAGTCATTAATAGTCTCCCAACCAAAAAAAGCCCAGGACCAGATGGGTTTAGTGCAGAGTTCTATCAGACCTTCAAAGAAGACCTAGTTCCAGTTCTTCTCAAAGTATTCAACAAAATTGAATCTGAAGGTACACTACCCAATTCATTCTAGGAAGCCACAATTACTCTGATGCCTAAACCACATAAAGACACAACAAAGATGGAGAACTTCAGACCAATTTCCCTTATGAATATCGATGCAAAAATACTCAATTCTCGCTAACCGAATCCAAGAACACATCAAAACAATCATCCATCATGACCAAGTAGGCTTCATCCCAGGAATGCAGGGATGGTTTAATATACGGAAATGCATCAACGTAATACACTATATAAACAAAGTCAAAGATAAAAACCACATGATCATCTCTTTAAATGCTGAGAAAGCATTTGACAAAATCCAACACTCATTCATGATAAAAGTCTTTGAAAGATCAGAAATTCAAGGCCCATACCTAAACATAATAAAAGCAATCTACAGCAAACCAGTAGCCAACATCAAAGTAAATGGAGAGAAACTCGAAGCAATCCCACTAAAATCAGGGACTAGACAAAGCTGCCCACTTTCTCCCTACCTATTCAATATAATACTTGAAGTCCTAGCCAGAGCAATTTGACAACAAAAGGAGGTCAAGGGGATACAATTGGAAAGAAAGAAGTCAAAATATATTGTATTCTTACGTAAAGTTTCATGCGAAAAAAATGTTGGAACAGTGTCCAGAGTTTCCCATAAAATGAAAAAGGCCCATAGATAATGATCTCTAGATTAAGATAAATGAATGAAGTACAATGACTTCTATGGTTTCAAGTTGTTTACTTTCCAATAAGAATGAAATTTGCTTCGGCATAAAAAAATATACAATACATATTATTTTAAATATACAAGGTGATGCCGAGTCTATGTGAACTGCCAAGGTAATCTTAGCTGGGTGATTGATCTATGAGTTAAAGATACCACACACACACACACACACACACACACACACACACACACACACACACACATTTCTTAGAGATATATCTATTTTGTCCTAATAGGATGTTAAAAGGTTCTGGTGATATAAGGGAGCTTAGTCATCAGTATCTAGCTATAGATAAAAAGATTACCCACTTTCCATTTTTAAAACTTAATTAAAAACATGGGATTAGAGAGTATAAAAAGACAGCAGAAACTCCTGGAGCAATCATGAAGACACTATTACCAACAGCATTCTATCCACAGGTGAATTGATAATCAGACAGAGAAACCAAGTCCTGTACAATTGGCTGAGGAACCTACACACTGAGTTCCAGAGTGGTTGTACAAGCTTGCAATCCCACCAGCAATGGAGGAGTGTTCCTCTTCCTCCACATCCTTGCCAGCATCTCCTGTCATCTGAGTTTTTGATCTTAGCCATTCTAACTGGTGTGAGGTGGAATCTCAAGGTTGTTTTGATTTGCATTTCCCTGATGATTAAGGATGTTGAACATTTTTTCAGATACTTCTCTACCTTTCAGTATTCCTCAGTTGAGAATTCTTTGTTTAGCTCTGTACCCCGTTTTTTTCAATTTTTTATTAGATATTTTCCTCATTTACATTTCAAATGTTATCCTGAAAGTCCCCTAAGCCCTCCCCCAACCCCACCCTGCTCCCCTACCCACCCACTCCCACATCTTGGCCCTGGTGTTCCCCTGTACTGGAGGATATAAGGTTTGCATGACCAAGCGGCCTCTCTTCCAATGATGGCCAACTAGGTCATCTTCTGCTAATTATGCAGCTAGAGACATGAGCTCTCGGGGAACTGGTTAGTTCTTATTGTTCTTCCACCTATATGGTTGGAGACCCCTTCAGTTCCTTCAGTACTTTCTCTAGCTCCTCCCTTGGGAACCCTGTGATACAACTAATAGCTGACTGTGAGCATCCACATCTGTGTTTGCCAGGCACTGGCATAGCCTCACACAAGACAGCTATATCAGGGCCCTTTCAGCAATATCTTGCTGGCGTATGCAACACTGTCTGAATTTCGTGACTGATTATGGGATGTGTCCCCAGCTGCAGCAGTCCCTGGTTGGTCCATTTTTTTGACTTAGCTCCACATTTGAGCTCTGTGTCTCCTTCAATGTGTGCTTTGTTCCTAATTCTAAGAAGGGGCAAAGAGTCCACACTTTCGTCTTCATTGTTCTTGAGTTTCATGTGTTTTGCAAATTATATCTTTGGTATTCAGAGTCTCTGGGCTAATATCCACTTATCAGTGATTACATGTTATATGAGTTCTTTGTGATTGGGTTACCTCACTCAGGATGATAGCCTCCAGATCCATCCACTTACCTAGAAATTTCATAAGTTCGTTGTTTTTAATAGCTGAGTAGTCCTCCATTGTGTAAATGTTCCAAATTTTCTGTATCCATTCCTCTGTTGAGGGACATCGGGTTCTTTCCAGCTTCTAACTATTAAGAATAAGGCTGCTATGAACATAGTGGATCATGTGTCCTTATTACCAGTTGGAATATCTCTGGATATATACCCAGGAGAAGTATTGCAGGATCCTCCGATAGTACTATGTCCAATTTTCTTAGGAACCACCAGACTGATTTCCAGAGTGGTTGTACAAGCTTGCGGTTCCACCAACAATGGAGGAGTGTTCCTCTTTCTCCACATCCACGCCAGCATCTGCTGTCACCTGAATTTTTGAACCTAGCCATTCTTTTTTTTTATTTTTTTATTTAAGACCTTTATTAACAGGTGCTTGCAGTTTGTTGACTTTTTTGAAAATATCAAGTTGTAAACTTTATTACAAATTAAAAATGAAGTTCTTAAAAATCTCAACTTGACCAGATATGAAACAATTTAAAAACCGTTAAAGGTGTATTGAGAAAAACCAGGCCTTTTTTTTTTTTTTCTTAAAAAACACGTTTGTCATTACCAAAAAGAGACATCTTTAGGTAAAAATAATAAAAACCCCATGCTGCATAGATAATGCAGATAGTTCTAATGTTATCTGGTCAGCGGGCAAAAAGCAAGCACTTAAGGTCTTCAGCTCCAATCTTTGTTCATTTCTTATTGCTGGAATTTCATATTCATTTCTTCTTGTTGGATGACCAAACCGGATGATGGTAGAGAAGGTAAGCCGGCATTTACTCAGCCCCGCCCTGCTCAGCCTCAGGAGCGGACGAATTCTCAGCTGGTGGATCGGCTGCTTTTGTCTCTTTGCCATCTTGTGGTTTAGGGTTCTCTGGGTGTCTGCGTCGGTAATTGAAGTTGCGGCGATACCGACGTTGAGGTGGCTGCTGACCTTGGGTATCATCTCCTTGATTTTCTTTGTCCTCTTCATTGCCATCCTCTCTAGGCTGTCTTTGGCGAGGAGGGCCCCTTCGGAATCGTGGTCTGTAACCCCATACATATTCTGTCTCACTGGTCTACCTTGCTCTCCTGCACCCTGGTTGTCAGCACCCTCCATCACTTCTCCTTGCACAGGGGGGTTGGAATACTGTGGTCGACGCGCATAGGGTCTCTGCATGTAGTAAGGTGGGAACCTTCGCCTGCGGTAGGGCCGGCGCTGTTGGGCCTGGCCTTCAGGAGCGCTCTCCGATCCTTCGTTCTTTTCCCCACTCTCACTATTCTGGTAATTTTGCTGGTAATTGCGTGGAGGACCCCTACGACGTGGATAGCGTCTATAATGGTTACGGTCTGCTGAGTATTTACTGCCTAGAACTGGAACTCCACCGGGGCCTGTAACATTTGCTGCCTCCGCACCCTTTTCTCCTTCAACAACATCAAACTCCACAGTCTCTCCATCTCCTACACTGCGAAGGTACTTCCTGGGGTTATTCTTCTTTATGGCAGTCTGGTGTACAAATACGTCTTCCTTGGTGTCATTCCTGTTGATGAAACCGTATCCGTTCCTTACATTGAACCATTTGACTGTTCCCAAAACCTTCATTGCGATGACCTTCTTGTCCCCGTCAGCGGGCGCCGCCTATGTGAGGCCGCCCAGGCCGCCACTACTCGCGCCACTGCCCGTGGAGCCGGGCCGCTGAGGGCTGCAGCAGGGGCGGCGGGCGGCTGCTGGGTCTCAGCCTCGCTGCTCATGGTTGCGGTGATGGTGACTGGGGCCAGCAGCGACGGCTGCGGCTCCTCCCAGGTGTGATGGTGACTAGGCCTGTGGTGGCAGTGGGGCTCTCAGGGCTCTCTGGGGTCCGCTCTCCGCTCCCGCTACCAATCGAACTGGAACCTAGCCATTCTTATTGGTGTGAGTTGGAATCTCAAGGTTCTTTTGATTTGCATTTCCCAGATGATTAAGGATGTTGAACATTTTTTCAGGTGCTTCTCAGCCATTCCATATTCCTCAGCTGAGAATTCTTTGTTTAGCTCTGTGCCCCACATTTTAATGGGGTTATTTGATTTTCTGGTGAACACCTTCTTGAGTTCTTTATATATATTGGATATCAGTCCCCTATCTGATTTAGAATTGGTAAAGATCCTTTTCCAATTGGTTGGTGGCCTAATTGTCTTATTGACAGTATCTTTTGCCTTACAGAAGCTTTGCAACTTTATGAGGTCCCATTTGTAAATTCTTGATCATACCACACAAGTCATTGCTGTTCTATTCAGGAATTTTTCCCCAGTGCCCATATCTTCAAGGCTTTTCCCCACTTTCTTTTCTATAAGTTTCAGGGTCTCTGGTTTTATGTGGAGTTCCTTAAACGACTTAGACTTGACCTTAGTACAAGGGGATTAGAATGGATCAATTCCCAGTCTACATGATAATCACCACTTGTGCCAGCACTTTTTCTTTTTCTTTTTTTTTTTCAACTTTTATTAGATATTTTCTTCATTTACATTTCAAGTGTTATCCAGAAAGTTCCCTATACCCTCCCCCCTCCCGGCCCTGCTCCCCTACCCATCTGCTCCCACCCCTTGGCCCCGGCGTTCCCCTGTATTGGGGCATATAAAGTCTGCATAACCAAGGGGCCGCTCTTCCCACTGATGGCCAACTAGGCCATCCTCTTCTATATATGCAGCTAGACACACGAGCCCAGGGGGTACTAGTTAGTTCATGGTTATTTTTCCACCTATAGGGTTGAAGACCCCTTCAGCTCCTTGGGTACTTTCTCTAGCTCTTTCTTCCTTGGGAACCCTGTGTTCCATCTAATAGCTGACCATGAGCTTCCACCTCCATGTTTGCCAGGCATTGGTATATTTTCCCCCAAGACAGCTATATCCGGGCCCTTTCAGCACCATCTTGTTGGCCTATCTTTATTGCACTGGATAGTTTTAGCTCCCTTGTCAAAGAACAGGTGACCATAGGTGTGTGGATTCATTTCTGGGTCTTTAATCTTATTCCATTGATCTACCTGTCTGTTGCTCTACCAGTACCATGCAGTTTTTATTGCAATTGCTCTGAAGTACAGCTTGAGGTCAGGCATGATGATTCCACCAGAGGTTCTTTTATTGTTGAGGATAGTTTTTGCTATCCTAGGATTTTTATTATTCCAGATGAATTTGCAAATTCCCCTTTCTATCTCAGTGAAGAATTGAGTTGGAATTTTGATGGGGATTGTGTTGAATCTGTAGATTGCTTTCAGCAAGATAGCCATTTTTAGTATATTGATCCTGCCAATCAATGAGCATGGGAGATCTTTCAATCTTCTGAGATCTTCTTCAATTACTTTCTTCAGAGACTTGAAGTTCTTATCATACAGATCTTTGACTTCCTTAGTTAGAGTCACACCAAGATATTTTATATTGTTTGTGACTATTGTGAAGGGTGTTGTTTCCCTAATTTCTTTCTCAGCCCATTTATCCTTTGTATAAGGAAAGCTCCTGGTTTGATTGATTCTTTGAGTAGTTCTTTTTGTTTCCACATGGTTGATTTCACCCCTGAGTTTGATTATTTCCTGTCATCTACTCCTCTTAGGTGATTTTGCTTCCATTCATTCTACAGCTTTTAGATGTGCTTTCAAGCTACTAGTGTATGTTCTCTCCAATTTTTTTTGTTTGTTTGTTTGCTTTTGTAGGAACTCAGAGCTATGAGTTTACCTCTTAGGAATGCTTTCATTGTGTCCCATAAGTTTGGGTATTTTGTGGCTTCATTTTCATTAAACTCTTGAAAGTCTTTAATTTCTTTCTATATTTCTTCCTTGACCAAGGTATCATTGAGCAGAATGTAGTTCAGTTTCCACATGAATGTTGGTGTTCTGCTATTTATGTTGTTATTGAAGAGCAGCCTTAGTCCATGGTGATCTGATAGGATGCATGGGACAATTTTAATATTTTTGTATCAGTTGAGGCCTGTTTTGTGGCCAATTATATGGTCAATTTTGGAGAAGGTGCCATGAGGTGCTGAGAAAAAGGTATATCCTTTTGTTTTAGGATGAAATGTTCTGTAGATATCTGTTAAATTCATTTGTTTCATAGCCTCTGTTAGTTTGACTGTGTCTCTGTTTAGTTTCTGTTTCCAAGATCTGTCCATTAATGAGAGTGGGGTGTTGAAGTCTCCCACTATTATTGTGTGTGATGCAATGTGTGCTTTGAGCTTTACTAAAGTTTCTTTAATGAATGTGGCTGCCTTTGCATTTGGAGCATAGATATTCAGAATTGAGAGTTCCTCTTGGAAGATTTTACCTTTGATGAGTATGAAGTGCCCCTCTTTGTCTTTTTTTATAATTTTGGGTTGAAAGTCTATTTTATTCGATATTACAATGGCTACCCCAGCTTGTTTCTTTGGACCGTTTGCTTGGAATATTGTTTTCCAGCCTTTCACTCTGAGGTAGTGTCTGTCTGTCTTCCTGAGGTGTGTTTCCTGTAAGCAGCAAAATGTTGGGTCCTGTTTGTGTAGCCTGTCTGATAGTCTATGTCTTTTTATTGGGGAATTGAATCCATTGTTATTAGGAGATATTAAGGAACAGTAATTGTTGCTTCCTGTCATTTTTGTTTTTAGAGTTGGGATTCTGTTCTTGTGGCTGTCTTCTTTTAGGTTTGTTGAAGGATTACTTTCTTGCTTTTTCTAGGGCATAGTTTCCGTCCTTGTATTGGTGTTTTTCTGTTATTATCCTTTGTAGGGCTGGATTCGTGGAAAAATATTGTATGAATTTGATTTTGTCATGGACTACTTTGGTTTCTCCATCTATGGTGAATGAGAATTTTGCTGGGTATAGTAGCCTGGGCTGGCATTTGTGTTCTCTTAGGGTCTGTATAACATCTGTCCAGGATCTTCTGGCTTTCATAGTCTCTGGTGAGAAGTCTGGAGTAATCCTAATATTCCTGCCTCTATATATTACTTGACCTTTTTCCCTTACTGCTTTTAATATTCTGGCTTTATTTAGTGTGTTTATTGTTCTGATTATAATGTGTCAGTAGGAATTTCTTTTCTGGTCTAGCCTATTTGGAGTTCTGTAGGCTTCTTGTATGTTTATGGGCATCTCTTTCTTTAGGTATGGAAACTTTTTTTCTATGATTTTGTTGAAGATATTTGCTGGCCCTTTAGTTTGAGAATCTTCATTCTTATCTACTCCTATTATCTGTAAGTTTAGTCTTCTCATAGTGTCCTGGATTTTCTGGATATTTTGGGTTATGATCTTTTTGCATTTAGCATTTTCTTTGATTGACATGTCCATGTTCCCTATGGAATCTTCTGTGCCTGAGATTCTCTCTTCTATCTCTTGTATTCTGTTGCTGATGTTCTTATCTATGGTTCCTGATTTTTTTCCTATGGTTTCTATCTCTAAGGTTATCTCCTTTTGGGTTTTCTTTATTGTTTCTACTTCCATTTTTTGGTCCTGGATGGTTTTGTTCAATTCCATCACCTGTTTGGCATTGTTTTCCTGTAACTCTCTAAGTTTTTCCTCTTTAAATGCTTCTAGTTGTTTACCTGTGTTTTCCTGTATTTCCTTCTTAAAGTCTTCCATCATCATCATGAGGAGAGACTTTAGATCCATGTCTTGCTTTTTCTGTGTGATGGTGTATCCAGGACTTGCCATGGTGGGAGAGTTTGGTTCTGGTGATGCCAAGTTCTTGGTTTCTGTTGCTTCTCTTCTTATGCTTTCCTCCTGCCATCTGATTATCTCAGGTGCTTTCTGTCCTCAATATATCTGATTAGAGCCTGTCCTTCTTATAATCCCAGTTGATTCTGGACTCCTCCGAGTCCAGCATTCACTATGATCTTTTGATTGTGGGTTCCTGTGAACCTAATATTCTGGGTGTGTCTGGGTTCTTGGCAGTCAAGTTCCACTGAGACCCTAGAATACTGGTATGATCCACCTCCTGTTGTCCTGGGATACTGTTGTCTTAATATCCTGGGTGTGTTACAGTGCCTGGGACTGGTTTCTCCTTTAAGGAGTTTGGAGTTGCCTGGTAAGTAGTCCTAAGAACTTGTGCAGATTCCTCTGGGGACCGTGGGGGAGTGCACAAACCCTGTGCCCAAGGTGACCAGGCTCTGGCGCTGATAGGAATGCACCCATGGACCTGGTCTGGCTGTTTGTCTGCCTCCCAGATGCTGTCTCAAGTCCCACATGATTGGATTGGAACAGATGTGCTCCACTCACCAGTGGTCCCAAGATCACTTGGAGAGTCCTCTAGGGACCTTGGGGGTGTGCGCAGACCCTGTGCCTGAGGAGACCCGGCACTGGTGTGGACCGGAAGGGACCCGATGCCCTGGTCTGGCCCTTTGTCTGGCTCTGAGATGCTGTCTCAAGTCCCACGCAATTGGATTGGAACAGATGTTGTGCTCCACTCACCAGTGGTCCCAAGATCACTTCGAGAATCCTCTAGCAACCTTGGGGGAGTGCACAACCCTGTGCCTGAGGAGACCCGGCACTGGTGTGAACCGGAAGGGACCCGCTGCCCTCTGTGTGACATTTTTAAAGAAAACTGACTCTCTGTCTTCTAAACCCTATCAACAATCAATAGCATATCAGCTAGGGGTGGAACTTCATGGCCTACTTTCCTCTCAATGGTGGTATTTGTCTGGTTTGAACTTTTGGAGTTCTTATGTATACTGTCACATCTGTTGTGAATTTGTGTGTACCTACAACTGCTCTATAGTGTTCAGAAAACAGTTTCCTTGTATTTAACCTCTGCCTCTGGCTCCTACAATCTTTTGAAAACCCCTTCTATGATTATCCCTGAGCCTTAGGAGAAGAAGGGGTATGACATAGATGTCTCATTTAGGTTAAGCATTCCAAAGTTTCTTATTCATTGTGCCTTGACTAGTTGCAGGTCTTTGTGTCAATTGCTGTCTACTGCAGAAAGAAGTTTCTCTGCTGAAGTTCTAGAAAAGCACTAAGTCACTAGGAGTCAGTTTGACACTGCTGATAAAGACTCTTGTAAGCCTCTTTGCTGGTCAGGTACTTCTGCTACACAGTCCATAGCACATATCTAGCCACTACTTCTAATTTTAGTATTACTAGAACAGTTCCAGATCCCCAGCAAGATTAATAGAAAGTTGTGGATTTTATTCCTCAGCAACCCCAGCAGCATTGCAAATACTACAGAGTCCTTGATAATGGTTCCTAAGCTGATTCATCACCAAATATCAAATATCTTCCACAGTAGAAAAATGTATGGTGGTTGGCTCCACAATTTCTCTCTCTCTCTCTCTCTCTCTCTCTCTCTCTCTCTCTCTCTCTCCTCTCTCTCTTTCCTCTCTCTTTCTCTCCTCTTCTCCTCTCTCTCTCTCTCTCTCTCTCTCTCTCTCTCTCTCTCTCTCTCTCTCTCTCTCCAACCCATACATAGCTGGTATTTCTAAGTGGAGAAAAGTTTTCAATGAAACTATGAAAAATCAAGAACACCATATTTTGGCTAACAATTTTATTGCATAAGGTTAAAGGGAAGCTAGCTACTTTGGGTGAGGAGTAAAGGGGAGTGCAGAAATTTTGGAAAGAATGGCATTAGGTTCATGGCCAGTTGCAGCAATCACAACTGGTATCAAAAACAAGCCCTGCCTGACAATGCTGCTGGTATGTGATTCCATTAATGCAGTGCCAGAAAGCATTTCTGTCATCTGCCACAGGGTAAAGGCCATCTGCTTTGTCAGCACAGAATCCACTGCCTCCAGAGCTTCCTCCGGAGCTTCCACCCCCACTCCCACCTCCTGGAGGAGTAGGCACTGGCTCAGAAGGCACGTCAGGGGCTGTGCAACCTGAAACATACAAGTAGAGAGAGTCAAGGGGTGGGCTTGATGCAGCAGTGGAAGTAAACTATGTGCATTATTGCCAGAAGATGGATGCAATTAGCTGCAGTCTCACAACTGAAGAGACTGTAAGACATAGCAGGAACTAAGAAAACATGTAATGTGAATGCATGCCAGCATTATCCTTTGCTATCTAAGGCATTCAAGAAACACCTAATATGCAAAAACAGATATTTTTAAGTTATGACTATAAATATCTCTGAAAGAAAAACATGGGAACAGTTAGGAAGGTTGAAATATTCCCTGAGTGATGGACTGGATATATAAGAGTACTGGCAAAGCTTCCTGTTAATTCTCCCCAGGAGCCTAACCAATACTTTGAATAAGAAACACACACACATAGAGAGAGAAAGAGAGAGAGAGATAGAAAGAGAGAGAGAGAGAGAGAGAGAGAGAGAGTTGTATGTAAAAAAGTAAGCACAATTTCTTCAGACTCTTACAAACCTTGAAATCCTAGAAAATCTGATCTCACACACTCTAAAGATAGGCTTGGTGTTCCATAATTCCCTTAGAAATTAGGATTTAGGGAATGTCAATAACTTTCTGTCACCTGGACAAGTACAAATGGGAAGAATATCCCAAGACAATAGGAGTGAGAATGCCAAGACTGCTTTTAAATTAATAAGCAGACATTATTAACACACACACACATACAGTATACTTATGCAGTCATTTACCTGCAGAGAATATACCAAGGGCTTTGTTCAAAGTAGAAGTCAGAGGAAATCTTCCCTGGTCACAGAAAGAGCCAGTGAAGTCATCAAGGTCAATGGCCCATATCATGGCACCTCCAAAATTGTTCTGCTTAAGCCACTGAGCCTGTTTAAGAGTAGAGGGTAGAAGGTTCATTTGATTTCCTGAGCCTTGGGTCTGTTATGGCAGCAAATCCAAGGAGCTGGCCTTACCTTAACACTGAAGCTCTTGGTATTGTCATAGCCAAGCCACTCGTTGGCCTTAAAGGCATAGGGCACTTCTTGGGAGGCATCCCAGACCTCAGTGGCTCCATTTCTCAGAAAGGTGCAAATCTTTGAATGTAAAGAGAATCAAACCCTTTAAATATTTACCCCATTAAAGAGAAAACACGTTATCTTCTTTTCATTCATAGCCTCAGTTAGGGTTACCTGAATTCTACAATTCAGTTTTTGTTTTGTTTTGTTTTGTTTTGTTTTGTTTTGTTTTGTTTTTGTAGAAAGTGAAATTGAGTTATTTCCTCTTTGCAGTGATGGAGATGAGACCCAGGACTTGCCATATTAAATAAGTACATGCTCTATCACCCTCACTATATCACATGCCAAGTCTGAGATTCTACTTTACACCAATCAGAATAAGATCAAAATCTCAGATAACAGCAAATGCTGGTGAGGATGTGGAGAAAGAGGAACAGTCCTCCATTGCTGGTGGGATGGCAAGCTGGTACAACCACTCTGCAAATCAGTTTGGCAGTTCCTCAGAAAATTGGACATAGTATTACCTGAGATTCCAATTATACTACTCCCAGAAGATGCTCCAACATGTAATTAAAAAGACATACTCTACTATGTTCATAGCAGCCTTGTTTATAATAGCCAGAAGCTGGAAAGAACCCAGATGTCCCTCCACAGAGGAATGGATACAGAAAATGTGGTACTTTTACACAATGGAGTACTACTCAGCTATTAAAAACAGTGACTTCATGAAATACTTAGGCAAAGGGATGGAACTAGAAAGTATCATCCTAAGTTTGGTAACCAAATCACAAAAGAACACACATGATATGCACTCACTGACAAGTGTATAATAGCCCAGAGGCTCTGAATATCCAAGATACAGTTCACAGACCACATGAAGCTCAATAAGAAGGAAGACCAAACTGTGGATACTTCCATCCTTCTTAGAAGGGGGAACAAAATACCCATGGGAGGAGATACAGAGACAATATATGGATGAGAGACTGCAGTAATGGCCATTCAGAGACTGCCCCACCTGGGGATTCAACTCATATAAAGTTACCAAAACCAGATACTATTTTGGATACCAAGAAGTGCTTGCTCACAGAAGCCTGATATAGTTGTCTCTTGAGAGTCTCTGCCAGTGCCTGACAAATACAGAAGTATATGCTCTCAGGCAACCATTGGACTGAGCACAGGGTTCCCAATGGAGGAGCTAGAGAAAGGGCCCAAGGAGCTGAAGGCATTTGCAGCCCCATAGAAGGAACAACAATGTGAACCAACCAGTACCCGCAGAGCTCCCAGGGATTAAATCACCAACCAAAGGGTACACATGGAGGGATCCACAGCTCCAGTCACATATGTAGCAGAGGATGGCCTTGTTGGACATCAATGAAAGGAGAGGCCCTTGGTGCTATGAAGGCTCAATGCCCCAGTGTAGGGGAATGCCAGGACAGGAAAATGGGAGTAGGTGGGTTTGTGAGCAAGGAGAGGGGTGTAAGATAGGGCATTTTCAGAGGGAAAATGAGGAAAGAAGATAATGTTTGAAATGAAAATAAAGAAAATATCTAATAAATACTCAACAGAGGAAAAAATAAGGTAGAATGGAGATATATACATACGTGTATGTGTGAGTGTGTGTGTGTGTGTGTGTGTGTGTGTGTGTGTGTAACATATGGTACATAATTCACAGAGTACTATATAGCCAATATACTGACCTCATAGTAGGCCCAGAACCCAGCCTGCCTTGTATAGGGCCCAGCAGGGCCATCACCAGAGGTAGGAGCACCAATTCCATTATCAGAGGGGTTTCTCAGAATGAAGGTGTGTCCATACTCTGGGAATCCAACAATGAGCTTCTCAGCTGGGGCTCCATTGTTCTTCCAGTAGTTCATGACATAATCCTGTAAGAGCAGCAGGTTAGACACAGGACCTGACTAGTCAGTGGTCTTTGTTAAGATCCAGGCAAATTATATGATGTTTATAGTGAGTGGATTTATTTATTGGTAGTTTATTTTTCAAATTTTTGGGGTGAAATTATAGACATGGCCAATAACTTAAGATATTTACCTAAATAAATTAGCCTCTGAACTTGCATTAATCTGGAGCCTGATTTTCTATATGATTTATACTCTCTTCCCAAGTTTGCATTTCTTTAGGGTCTTACCACATTGAGGTAGGCGTTGCTACCAGTCTCAGTAGGGTATTTGTAAAGAGGACTATTCTCTCCAGTGTAGCCCTCCCAGGAGCCATGGAGGTCATATGTCATG
>LR752763.1:0-52944 GCA_902729485.2 Mus minutoides
AACTTTCTTTGGAGGTTAAATGTTCAAAACATTCTTATAGACAATTGCCCAAATGAAGACACGGGACATCTAACCATCACTAGTTGTTGTTTTTTTTTTTTTTTTTTTTTTTTTTTTTTTTATTGGATATTTTCTTTTTTTTATTTCCTCTTTTTTATTAGGTATTTTCTTTATTTACATTTCAAATGGTATCCTCTTTCCTGGATTTCCCTCCGAAAAGCCCCTATCCCTCCCACCTCCCCCTGCTCACAAACCCATCCACTCCTGCTTCCTGGCCCTGGCATCCCCCTGTACTGCTGTACTGGGGCATGGAACCTTCATAGGACCAAGGGCTCCTCTTCCCATTGATGACCAACTAAGCCATCCTCTGCTACATATGCAGGTAGAGCCATGAGTCCCACCATTTGTACTCTTTGCTTTTGGTTGGTAGTTTAGTATCAGGGAGCTCTGGGGGTACTGGTTAGTTCATATTGTTGTTCCACTTCTGAGGCTGCAAACCCCTTCAGCTCCTTGGGTCCTTTCTCTAGCTCCTTCATTGAGGACCCTGTTCTCAGTCCAATGGATGGCTATGAGCATCCACTTCTGTATTAGTCAGTCACTGGCAGAGCCTCTCAGGAGACAGCTATATCAGGCTTCTGTCAGCAAGCACTTGTTGGCATCCACAATAGTGTCTGGGTTGGGTGATTGTGTATGGGATGGATCCCCAGGAGGGGCGGTCTCTGGATGATCATTCATTCAGTCTCTGCTCCACACTCCTCTGTCTCTGTAACAACTTCCTCTTCTTCTTCTTCTTCTTCTTCTTCTTCTTCTTCTTCTTCTTCTTCTTCTTCTTCTTCTTCTTCTTCTTCTTCTTCTTCTTCTTCTTCTTCTTCTTCTTCTTTTTTGTTTTTAGAGACAGGGTTTCTCTGTGTAGTCCTGGCTGTCCTGGAACTCACGTTGTAGACCAGGCTGACCTCGAACTCAGAAATCCGCCTGCCTTTGCCTCCCAAGTGCTGGGAATAAAGGCGTGTGCCACCAATGCCCAGCTGTAACTTCTGATATATACTCTCTAGTAAGTGGATATTAGCCCAGGAGCAAGGAATACCCAAGATACCATTCACAAACCACTTGAAACTAAAGAAGAAGGAAGACCAAGGTGTGTATACTTCGATCCTTCTTAGAAGGGGGAGCAAAATACCCATGGAAGGACATTTTCTTTATTTACCTTTCAAACATTATCCCCTTCCCCTGTTTCCCCTCTGGAAAGCCCATATCTCATCCCCCCTCTCCCCCTGCTTCTATGAGGGTGCTCACCCACCCACTCCCACCTTCCTGTCCTGTATTTCCCCTACACTGAGGCTAGTTTTTAATTCAGTGGTTTCCACTTCAGTATCAGAGCTTTCTCTCTGAACGGGAAGTTGACTACGATCTTTCTAAAGGTATTAGCATGCTCCTACCTAGACAATATGAATATTTTACATGGCAAAGGAACTCAGTGTAATTATCTGGGGTCATTTCAGAGGAATGGCAGGAGGATTTGAATGAATAGAAAGATGTTTGTGAATGAAACATGAGATTTTGTTTTTCCATAAACATATGTCCTTTCATTTACTGTTTTGGGATCCTGACCTATTTTTTATTCACTGGCCTTTCTTTGTAATCATAACCGTAGAAAGGTAGTTTATTTTATTTTCAATTTTTTTTCACTTTTGTATTGTGTTTTTAATTAATTAATTTGATTCAAATGCTGTTCCTCTTTCCCCCTCATAGGCACTCTCCCCACTACCCTCTCCCCTTCTCAGAAACATGAGATTGAAGCAGTATGAGAAGCAGCCAAGCACTAAGAAACTGAAATGGCATCTAGACTTAAACCAAGGGTTAGGAAATGGAGGTTTTCCTTAGACCATCAAGTTGTCTACAATACAGCAGTCTGATTTAACTCTTGGTCTAATTTGGACTATGATAACCAGGGATTTAATGAAGTTTTTTTAAAACATGAAGTGTGTGGTGTGGTCATTATATCTGCAATAGGTGTCTGATATGTCCTGGGAAATCTACTCCTTAAATTTTTAAAAGAAGATGGGCATATAATAAAATAAGTATAAATTTAGAGTGTGGATCAGAGACTTCATAGACAAATGTGACTTTTAAAAGTTTGGCACATTGATCTTGACTTCTTTGATCCTCACTTTAGTGAAATCAAATACTACCTACATTACAAGGTTCTGATATGAAGATAAAGAGAGTTATACATATTAAATCAGTCTGTTTTGATGTTACTATTTATGAATGATTGTTTTATTCTTTCTCCCAAACTTAAAAACCTTTATGGATCCATTGTTGAGATGCTAGAGTAAAGAAGATTATGGGAATCACAAGTACTAGAAGCTTCTGTGGGGAGAACGGAATTGTACTGTACAAATTCTTAGAATGATTAGCACTATAAGTGTCTTAGGCACACCAAAATTTATATGATAAATTTGAAGTTGATAATTTTGGAAATTGCCATGCTCAAGTTGTATGTGGGAAGAATGGGGAAAATGTGAGAGTAAAGGCGAGTGTGAGTGCACATCATTAGTAAGTGTAGACATATGTTTTAATGAAAGTAATTCACTCATTTATACCTCACTTATTTACGTCTGAAAGGCTGCCTGCCCTCTGGTTCCCTTCCTAGAGTCTCTTCTTCCCATTCCTCTCGCCTTCTCTCCTGAGAGGGTAGAGCCAAATCTTTATATATAATAGTATAAATTACACACACACACACACACACACACACACACATACACACACACACACACATATATATATATGTGTGTGTGTGTGTGTATGTGTGTGTGCATATTGTTATGCTTACAGACAGGTGCCTACAACTGTCCTCTGAGAAGCACTACCCAGCAGCTGATTGAAACACATGCAGAGACACACAGCTAAATATTGGATGGAAGTCAGGGACTCTTGTGGAAGGGTTTGGGGAATAATTGAAATTCAATTAAAATAATTTAAAATTCATAAAGAATCAGCAGAATCGGAGTGTTATGGTTTTGGATTTACGGAATAAGAAGACAAATTCCACTCTCAGAGACCATGTTTATGATTCACAGCATCATGGTTTGGAGTACTGAACTCCATTTAATTTCCTATTTTAATAAGTAGCACACGTATTTCTTCTTGAAATTTGAAACAAAAAAATTTAAAAGTTCAGTGCAGGGACACAAGGTTAGCAGGAGATTAGCAAAATGTCAGTGAAGGACAAAGTCATAGAGTTGGTGAAATTCTGTTTAAGACTGTGATTCTTAGATTGGGGGGCATCATAAAGAGGTCAGAAGACAAAGATAGATTAAATAGAATCAGCTCAAAAAATTATGTGAGATTGCCAAGGTGACGATTAGACAAAACAAAAGAGGTAAGCTGAAGCAAGGTGAGGGAGTGCCAGCACCTTGGCAGTGGGTATTTTTGTGTGGTATATATGAGTTTATATTTTTGCCCACTTAAATCACAAAGGAAAAGAGTGATTGTTTTCATGAAGATCTTAAGTGATTTATGATAGAACTACAAAAGCAGTTTGGTTTTGGACTATATACTTTAAGTTTTAGATTTCTGTTTTATAAAGAAGAGAGAGAGAGAGGGAGAGAGAGAGAGAGAATGAGAGAGAGAGAGAGAGAGAGAGAGAGAGAGAGAGAGAGAGAGAGAGAGAGAATTAGGTTGAGCTCACGTTTTGGGGAACACTCCTCAGACCTTAGAAATGTTATGAGCAATAGCAATACTGCTGTAGCATATCTCTCAGATTGGTTGATTAGACTTTTGAACCTAATTTTGATATAGAATTCTCGGTAAGCTTGTTGGCAGGTCACATTATTATCTAGCCATACCTCATGGTAACATGTTCTACTATATGTACCTATTTTCTACTTAGGGTACCAAGTACTACCATTAAGAGACATCTGCCTCAGAAAGGGAAAAAAGATTGCTGATGGTAGTAAAAACTTTGTCTTTTAAAAATAGTTAAATGATATTTAGATCTTAATAGATTTAAACATTCAAATTATTCAAAATTAGTTTTGCAGTGATAGAAATTAGTAACATTATGATTATCCATATAACATTGTAGCATCACTTTAAAGGGAGAATAAAAAACTTTTAACTTCATTTTATAATGTCATAATCTCATAATATCTGCATTTAGTTGGACTCCTAACTTTGAATTTTTCTTATTGTTGCTAAATATTCTAAGTTCACACACACACGCACACACACACACACACACACACACACACACACACACACACGCACGCGCACACACACAGAGGCACTTAATTGACTCCCTTCCCTCCATGTTTTATATATCTACATTTTCATTTTATATATGCAGCATCTGCTTAACTCTTCTCCTGAGATATCTTCCCCTTTCTTTAAACACTCTGGTAAAGAGCTTAATATTCAATGTAAAAATATGCAAAACAAGGTTATAGTCTTGGGAAATATTCGCAAAGCTAAACAATATAATATTAATGAAGTTTGTAGTTAGACCATGTACAGTCTTGGCCAAAATTACTTTGTTAACTTTCTTCTGGTTCAACTTTTTGCAGTGAAATTTTGATATATAAAAAGAGCAACTCTCTCTAAACTATTAATGATGTGTTTAATAATGAGTAATAGTTAGAAGAAGCTGATTAGATTCTCCCTTATTTGAAAACATCATTCAAAGAACAGACATGTATTGAAATGCACAGAAACATAAACACACACACACACAAACACTGACACTCAGGATTATATCCCAATATATTTAGAGTACTGTATATGCTCTGTTCTGCTACTTTATATGATAACACCAATTCCTTTATTATGTAACATTAAAACAAAATATATAAGCAATGACATAAATTATAGCTTATTTTATTTTATTTCAACCAAATTCATATTTCCCAAATGGATAATTTATCCTATCCTACTTATTAGTTAGTGTAATGTAACCATTCTAATGTAAAATGAATGGTCCAAAACGTACTCCTCAGAAAATTACTCTTTTCCCAAACACATAAGATCATTTTCACATATTTTGTTCACAGCCAATTATCAATCTCCCTTTGTATAATAATTTTGATTTCACATTTTTATCTTTTAAAACTGTAAAAATTAAATTTTCTTGAGTAGTAAAAGTAATAAGAACTATTCCCTCTGTTGTAAAGAACTGATTAAATACCTGGCATGCTGCTTAGGGGCACTCAATCATGTAACTTTTCTGACAGGCTAAATGGGTTTCTCTTAATTTGTAGATTATTGCTGAAGGAACTCCCTTTTCAGCATTATGAAGAAGGCAGGAAGTCATCAAATAAGTGCACTGCCGGGAACCAGACAGTAGTGAGTCTCCTACTGAATCTATCATCCTTTGACTATTGGGCCTTTTAATCTTCTGGTTAGTGGTGCTTAAGCTTGACTTATAGACTGGGTACAGGAAATTCAGAAATGTCATACATGCATTAATTTTCAATCAATTGGTTTTTTAAAAATATGCTACTCAGGAAAGGATAGTATGCAATTTGTTACCCTGGATGCTTTTTATAATGATATGGTATCTTGAACAAACACTAAACAACATATCCACCAGTTTCTTATTGTTTGCTTGCCGTGTCCAAAATTCTTAGTACGGTGTTTTGTAAATCATTTTTGTAAAAATAGAGATTTGTTTGTTACTCTCATATAGATTGATTTTTTTCTGTTATTTCCTAAGAGTGTACTTGGTTTATAACTATTCACTTATATTTTGTGGTGCTAGGGTCAAACTCTGGGTTGCATAGAACTTATGGAAGTGCCCTATCATATTTATTTATTTATTTTTTGGAAGATTCTAGATTCATAGGTAACTGCCCTATTCCATTTATTTTTGGAGGATGCTAGATTCATAGGAAGCATGGAACAAAAGGGTCTTTAGCGCACATCAGTCTTTCCCAGTCGTTCATACTGTATATAAGTTTATACACGACAGCAAATACAGAGAATAAACACTGATAAATGTGTGTCTGATTTTCCACTTAACATGTGTATATATTTAGCCACCATAGTAACTAGGCATTGCCTCAAAATTTCCTTCAAGCTGTCAATTTAAAGACATACCTCTACATCATCTCAAATCATTAATTTTTAGCCATCTTTAACTTTGGCATTTCAAGGATTTTTAGGAAATGGTGTCACACAGAATATGTTAGTGTAAGACAATCATGAATCTGAAGATAACTCATGTTGTTTTCTGTATCAATAGTCTTTTTACTTTTCACAGTATAGCGTTCCACTAGCATTGTTATATTATCATCTTACCATTCAATTTTTGAAGAACATTACTTATATTTAGACTTTTATTATATTAAATATATATTAAATTAATTAATTAAATTAATATATTAAAATTAAAGCAGCTACTGGAATCATATTAAAATTAAAGCAGCTACTGGAATCATATATTTAAAACATTTGAGTCCAATTTTGTTGTATTTATCTACACATATACTAAATCATCTGTGTAAGCACTTAACAGAGAGACCATTACTTTTTATGGCCTCTGTAGTGTACATATTTCTGTGTTTCTGACTTCTTTAGATGTCACTGCTCCCTTGGTAATTCTGCCCATGTTGCTGAATGACCCCAAGCTTTTCTTTCTTCATATTTTTATTGTTGGTATTATGGTTTTTTTAATTGTTTCTCTTATTATATCCGTTTTTTTATTTATTGATCTGGACACAAGACATATCCTTTCAGTACACTGTTGTTTGCTTTTACCTGGGAATGTGCTTTTCAAACTTCCAGCAGCTGCTGTTTAAACATCCACTGCTTTATTCTCCTTGGACCTTGCCTTTACCAAAGTGACCATAAGCATTTAGTGAGCCCCTGGTCTACAGTTCGCCCTGTTTGCCTTGCCATGATGTTTTGCTCATCAAATGTTTTTTTGAAAGAATTACTTATAAATCTTAAGAATCTCATATAGATATATTCATTATTGTGTATTTGAATAATATATAGTGCTTTACATTATTTTAACATGCTTTTTTAGGGAAAAGAGGCAACTGTAGTACCAATCTTATATTTAGTTGAAAGAGATTTCTGGATCCAAATTTAAAAAAAAAATTATCATCTAAAACAGTCTTGATACAATTTTAGTAATTTCTCATAATGTTTCTTTAATCATGCTTTCAATTATTTAAAAGTATTTTTAACCAAATGCCTCTACCTTTTAAATTTATTTTTGTTTTTTTTGTTTTTTTTATTGTTATCTTTTTGAATCAGGACATAATTACACAGCCCAGATTGGTTCAAACTCATTATAGCCAAGGCTAGCTCTTTCAGGAAAAGTAAAGCTGATATCAAAGTAATGCATCACTTTCCCCAAAGTGTACATTAATATTAAACAGTTACTCTTTCTGTGGAAGTCTTAGGTTTTTAAATATGTTAATATTTTTGAAGTTTGCTTATCAATTTTATTTATATATTCAATGAAATTCATATTTATATATGTCATGTAAAGTTATAAATGTTATTTTAAACATATTTGAAACAAAACTCCATTTTACTCGGCACACTCGTGTCTTTTCATTCATATATAAAGAAGATAGAAAAGTGTTCAAAATTCTCAACATTGTGTTCAGATCTATTTTTAAAAAGAATGCCAGGGCCAAGAAGTGGGAGTGGGTGGGTAGGGGAGCAGGGCTTGTGGAGGTTATAGGGAACTTTTGAGATAGCATTTGAAATGTAAATTAAGAAAATATCTAATAAAAAAATAAAAAAATAATACTGTATCATATAGTCTTTCTTAAAGTGACCTGGATACACACAGATAGGTGACACAGATCAAACATAAATATGAACTCCTATTAATGATAGATGGACACAAATATAAGATAATATCATAATCACTCACAAATCAGCTCACAAAATTCAACATGTTTTGGGTGGGGGGAGCATGCTCATAGAGACAAAGAGGAGGGAGGAGAGGGCAGATGTGGGATAGGGTTATTTTGGAGGGGTAACTGGGAAGTTGGATATCATTTGAGATGTAAAGGAATGAAATGATTAATAAATTTAAAAAATGAATTTGTAGTTTTCTATCATTTTCTTCTTTCTCACTTCCTCCATTTTCCCCAAATGTATGCTTCTTGCTATGTTAAAAGTACGCATTGTCATTCTAATATAAAATGACAAAGTTATAAAAATGATGAAAGACAGTACTTTGTCAGGTTGTATTTAGAAATCTTTGGTCTTTGTCTATCATCAGATTTCTGCCAATGTCACTCCTGTCCATCATTTCATTGTAACTAAAGATCTCTGTCCGTATAGTTCTCACTCAAGTCCATCCTGCATACCTTCAGAGAGACAGACTGAAGGGGGTAACTATCCCAACCCTTTTTTTTGATAAGACTGCAAACCTCTTATGATTTCTTAATTCTCTAATATGTGGTTCTGATCTGATTTTAAAGACTATCTTTCAAAGTTCCTATTTAAAATTTACTTCTTCAAAGTTCATCTTTTCACTGTAGGTCCCACTTAAGGCAAACAACTAAGGTTGGGATGAGCACAGTTAACTGGAATTCTGTGAATTGTCCTCACACTGATTTCACTCTGCATTTGTCTCATCCTTACCAACTAAGATCTTCTGATTTCTGCTCTTGCTCAAACTTTGGTCTGAATGCTGTTCTGACTCTCATCAAAGGAGATGGAATAGACATCATACTCTGACCCTTTATCATCTCTGTAGTCATTTGATCTCATGTATTTCTAGTCCATGGCCATGTCTTACCATGTCTTTCAGATTAGATTCAGGTCTTAACAAAATAGGTTAAAGCTGAGCAGTGGTGGCACATGCCTTTAATCCCAACACTTGGGAGGCAGAGGGAGGCAGATCTCTGAGATCAAGGCCAGCCTGTTCTACAGAGTGAGCTTCAGGACAGCCAGGGCTACACAGAGAAACCATGTCTCAGAAAAAAAAAAAAAGAAAAAAACAAGAAGAAGAAGAGAAGAAGAAGAAGAAGAAGAAGAAGAAGAAGAAGAAGAAGAAGAAGAAGAAGAAGAAGAAGAAGAAGAAGAAGAAGAAGAAGAAAATAGATTGAGCATTTAATTGTGTATATGCATGGTTGTATGTGTGTGGGTATGCAGGTACCCAGCGAGACCATAGGATGGCTTTGCTTCCCTTGGAGCCATTTGATATGGGTGTGGCTAACTAAATTCAGACCCTCTGCAAGAGCAGCATGTGCCCTTAACAACTGAGATGTCTATCTAGGTGATACTTTTGATTTTCTTAGTCCATGTAGAAGAGTGAAATAATTGTACATTATTCAGTTCTTCTTAGCATCTAATACAGTACTCCATACATAATAATATTATCAGCTTACATATAGTGTTAATAATATGGATTATGAAAATATGACTTAGTGGATTACAGTGAAAATCTACATTTTCATTGTACTTGGTAGACAGGAAGGATCTTGTGCCTTGCCACAAAATAGCTACAAGATAAAATTTTATTATTGTAAAGTAAATAAATTCTTATATTTAATCCTGTTCATAATGTACAAATGGAAAAAGATGTATGTATTCCTTTATGTACATTAGAGGGCTTCAGGACTATTTTAATATTTTCAGTTTCTTATCTGTGCTGACCTCTCTTTTCTCATCTGTATTTTTCTGCAGGCATTGCTATTAGAGAACATAGATTTTGGGTACATTTATTGTATGATACACCTCATTTAAAAGCATCCTTCTCCTTCATAGGATCTAGGAAACTGCCATAGCATTTTAATTCATGGTAAAGATATTCCTTTAAGTCAAAATGATAAGTGGTGTCACAATTTTATTTTTCTTTATGACCAGAGGTTTGCATTTTATTTTAATTATAGGATTTTTTTTTTAATATATCAGACGTCATTCTGTACAGAACTACTCACTACAGAACTAGAAATATTTAAGGGTTAACTTCAACGAGTATTATAGGTATCTGATGACTCTCATTGTAATGGCCATGGGAAACGCAAAGGAATGATGGTTCTCTTATGCTCAGTGTGAAGCCAATCTATCTTCAAGGAGAAAATGGAAGAGGTATTTGAATTTTATGTTCACATTAGGGAGCTAAGTCCTGTCTATTTTAGAAGACTAGTACTTATTTTCTCTGAATTTAATCAGAAGTTGTCAATTTATTTCTAGTCTAATGTGACAGTAGTAAGGTTTTCAAAGTCTACCTAAAACAAGTAACATTAAACTTGTGATTTGTGAGATTAGGTCATGTGTGTTATTTTGACTGAAGTCAACTTTCCTTTGTAATTTCAAAGGAGAAAAAAAATGAATGGCCCATAAAACTGTCAGAGTTGATCTATCAGAAATTATTTTCAAATGCATAATGTTTTATCAAACTGAGTTAATTTATTTTAATCATATATATAATCTGAATGTATAAGATAATGATAATATTGGCTTCTAAAGATTTACACTAGTAAATAGAGTTTTACTTACAATAAAAATGTATACAAATAATTTTTTAAATTTATTAAGTCTGTATGTAATTTTGGCCTGTTTCTCATAATTCATCATTGTATCTAATACTGTGATAGATATCCCACAGAACACACATATTTTTGTCAACATAAATTTCTAGAAATAAGTTTACCAAATAAAATTTCATTCACAATTTATACTTTGGAACTTGTTAGAAAATTGTTCATTAGAAGTATTGTACTGATTTGTACTATTATATAGAACATTCCTCTACAATTTTCCAACAATTAGATTTTATTTTAAAGTGATTTTAATTGACAAAAATAATCCATGAGATATACAGCTCCTGTTTTATTGAGACTATATTTATTTGGAATTAAAATATATTTAATTTAGAAGAATACAATAAACTCTGAAAGCAAATTATCATTCAACTACCAAACACTTAGATTACAAATTTTAAAATCAACTTATTCCATGTTATAGATATTTAAGTTTTATTTCTAATTTTTATAATTTTAATTCTTATACCTCCAATCTTGAAAAGAGAAAGTATATTTTACAGCTGAAATGTGATTGTCAATAAGACTGTAACATTAAGTCTGCCTTTCTTTTTAAAACAAAGGCTATTATTCTCATTTTTATATGGGGCACAATTACTAATACCAATTAATTGGATTTTAGTCCTTGAAATAAAGACAACTTTATTGGTAAAGTGGGAATATAAATTAAATATAGTAAATATCCTTAATTAATTGCTAGAGTTGCTGAATGCAGAGCCTCTACTTTTTTGTCATTATAACTTTTTTCTCTAATCTTTTATGCATGTGATTATGTATAACAAACTTTCTATTTTTACCAAATGCTCGATTAATTATTTAATAGGCCTTTGCTTTCCAGATGGCAAACACTTTTAAGAATACTATGTATTTTCTTTGTAAAATGTAGTAGTTTTTCATAACATACATATTTGTTTAAACTCAGCATTTTTGTCCTTATACTTTCCTGCTGTCTTGACTTTACATGACCTGTGGGATTGTTGATCCCACTTGTAAAAAATGTTTTGCTGTGTTAATTTTTATAGTAATCTGGTGGTATTTTCCTAATCCCTACTCATGTTGCTTTCTCTTGTAATGCTTGTTTGTTTGTCTGTTTGTTTGTTTTAAACCATATATCCAGCTCTTCATTAAAGCTTTGCGATTAAGGCATTAAGATTTGGTCTACACTCTTAATATCTTCTTAAACAAATCAACAATTAAATTAGATACAAAAATGTACATTTAAAGGTATATATGCAATGAGATTCTTTCGTAAGTTTTGAAGAAACCATTGATCATTATTTTGAAAATAACATCATATAGTTACAGATAATTGTCAGAAGACAAACTTAGTTCTTTCTGATCCCATCTCCAGGCAGAACACAAGGCAGGACCAAAGTGGCTGGAATTGGAGCAGGCAAAGACTTTGGTATTCTTATCTTTTTGAGAATATGAATACATCATATTTCTCTTCCCTCTCATCCACCATATTTCATCATATTTCTGTTTTCATAATTACATCATATTTCTCTTCCCATTCATCCATTCTGGCTTCTTGTAAGAGCCAGAAGATCAGGGAGCTGGGTGAGTTGGGTTGCCTATTAATGCCAAGCTACAGCCACAAAGCCTCACAACATGACTCTCTAAATATGGTCTGCACTAGCATGATGCCAACAGACATGCCAAAATCAGAGAGGGAAAGCTCACACAGCCTCAAGCTTACACAAAAAACTACAGGCAACTGAGGAATTTTGAGAGTAGTCTAGGACTTTTTGAAGGTATCTTTTGCCTTCACAACATGTCTGGTATATGAAGGTACATGCACTAGCTTATTGGCATTATTCACTTACTCTATGCAAGTGGCTAATACAATTCAGGTCCCTCTTATGTGATGGGAGTATACGTGGAGACACGACTAAAGTCTAAGGGGCAGGCAGGTGAATTGGTGGTATATGTATGTAATTAACCCTGACACTGGAAAGCAAAGGCAACAGGATCACAGCAGGCTAGTCTAAACTGCACAGAATGACCCTGTATCAACAACATGAACAAGACTTACAGGGGGAATACTGAGCATATTGTAAATGCAAAGTACATCAGTGTATTTTGAGCATCAAAATACTGAGTTTCAATTTGTAAAATCACTTCTCTTCATCACTTGAAGATCATAAAATAACTTTGAAGTAAATATCATTACTTATGCTTCTTTTACATGTGAAATTGTTCACACACTTAGGTTATAAACCTAGCTGCTAGCACTTAAAATGAAAAGATAAGCATTGTAATCATCTGGAGAATCTATGTTGAAGTTGTTCTTTTTATGTTGTGTTCAGTAACACAGGGTAGACTATCCTTGTTTTATTAATAAGTATTAAAATATTTTAAAATAATTCCACTCCTCCAAGTGATATAATACTAAGAGACATCTCATTACTATAATACCATATTTAGCATTTTCACATTCCAGTAACAAAATGACTATCCAGACTTCTGAATCAATAAAGTCAATAATCATTCCATCATCTTGGTACTCAGGTGCAGTAATTGCAGAATCCATATTTAGATATATTAATTATTAGTCATGGAATCACCACATTTTATCTTTGTAATTTATCAAATATTATTAGTGTCTCATATAAAGCATTACTCCTTTTTACATAATAACTTCAAGAGAGGCATATTCTTCCTTTAGGATCTGTTTGTCCAAGAAACAGATTTTTCTGTTCATAGAATAAATTCATAGAAAAGAAGAATAAAATTTGAATGGCGGCCGGGCGTGGTGGCGCACGCCTTTAATCCCAGCACTCGGGAGGCAGAGGCAGGTGGATTTCTGAGTTCTAGGCCATCCTGGTCTACAGAGTGAGTTCCAGGACAGCCAGGGCTATAAAGAGAAACCCTGTCTAGAAAAAAACAAAAAAAATTTGAATGGCAAGATATTTATTCTATATTAATTTCATCCTCATATCAGTATAATTAAAGGCAGAGAGGAGGTAATTTTAGGAAAGGCAAGCAGATCTCTGTGAGTTGAAGGTCAGTCTTGTCTACATATGGAGGTCTAGGTCAGAACGACCTACATAGTAAAACACTGCCTCAAAACAAAATTAAAATGCAAAGATGCTAACTTCTTCTATATCACCATTAAGTAAGTCTTTATAATCATTAAATAAGTCTTACCTTCGCTATCCTTCTTAGAGTTATCAGTTTCCTATTATTTACATCTAACTTTTGAATAATTGTCTGTGCAATGAAGATATTTGTTGGCACACAATAGATTATGTGTGCTTGCCTTTGGCAAGGTATAATTTAGATTATTTTAAATATTAGTGTCAGAAAAGATGAGCAGTATTTAAAAGTACGTTAATCCAATATAACCTTCTATAGATCTTGATTTTTCAGTGTAAAAATGTCAATATATGTATATATGTTTGTATACAAACATAGTATTGCTATTTTTTATGATTAGATTTCCAAGTACAATGTAGTCATTATTCATATTTACCCATGAGAAACTCACATTGAAGTGAAATACTATTCTTTGGGGGAAAAGAATCTTGTTACTGACTTTCATTTCAGTTCTATAACTAGTGTAATACAAAATCTCAGTTAAATGCAGCAGGGAGAGCCTAACCCTTATGTGAAATAAATCTTCCCAACAATCCTCAGAAAGGGAAAAATCATGCTCAAATGTAGAACAATAATTAACCCGATATAAAAACTCATGTAATAAGAACATTTTGTTAGTATCTTATAGGATTTTCCATGACTTGACTAACTTTATTTTAACAAAAATGGAACTATAATTGATGTTCCTTTCAAGACTAATTGATCATCTCATTTTAAACAAAGCTATGTTGATTTTTTCCCTTTGATTTTTTTTTTGTGGTGTGTGTGTGTGTGTGTTTGTGTGTGTGATATGTGTACCTGTGTGCACTGAATGCCTGTCTGTCTGTCTGTCTGTCTCTCTCTCTCTCTCTCTGTGTGTGTGTGTGTGTGTGTGTGTGTGTGTGTGTGTGTGTGTGTACCTGCAGAAGCCAAGGAGCAAATTGTTGGCTCTTTTTTCTCTATCCCTTATTGTCTAGAAAAAGGGTCTAGAATTAATTCTGTTGCCTACTCTTTTTGGTCAGTGAGCTCTAAGGATCTGTCTCTGCCCTCCAATGCTTAGCTACAGGTTTGCATAGTCATGTCTGACTTTTCCTGTGAGCACTGGGAATGTGAACTCTGGTTCTTGTGCCTTTACTACAATGCTACTTACTGAGCCATCTATTCAGTCCCTTTACTCGTGTCTGTTTAAATAGTTTATAACCAATATATATAATGTTTCTATTTGTACTTAGATGTATATTTGCTTCATCGATTACAGTTTTGATGGGGAGGAACAGCAAAGCATCATATAAAGACCACCCCACATGAAGAAGAACTAAGCCATCAGCAAAGGAGTACACATGGCTCCAGCTGCATATGTAGCAGGCAGAGGATGTTCTTGTCATGTATCAATGGGAGGCGAGGTCCTTGGTCCTATGAAGGTTCTGTAGATGCCTCAGTGTATTGGAACTGAGGTTGGGGAGGTAGGAGAGGGTGGGTGAGTGGAGGAACACCCTCATAGAAGCAGGGGGAGGGATTATGGGATAGGAGGTTCCTGGGGGGGGGGTAAGAGGACTGGAAAAGGGGATAATATTTGGAATGTAAATAAATAAAATATCCAATAAAAATAAAAAATATAATAAAAAGTAGCTAAGCACACTTATCACTTTCGTACTTCCCTGTCCTTCCTCCAATGCTGCTGTGTCCCATACTCACTTTTTCTCAAATTAATTGCCTCTTTTAAATTATTAAATACTAGTATTATTGCTTACAGGAGCCTGTTTTTAATAAATTCTTTACTATAGTGCTATAATATTTCTAATATTGTAAACATTATAGTAAAGCATCTTTTGGTTATATACTTTTCTCACTCACATCTTCATCCTTTTTCCCCTTTGACTGTATGTTTCTCTTTGGGTAGGCTCAGTCCTTTGGTAATTTTACTAAATTTGCTCCTTTGCGTGCTGATTGTACTGTCGCCCGGTGTTTCTCAAATGCCTCTCTTGATAATTTTTCTTTGTACCATTCTTTGAAACTTTCACAGTCTCTGCACTTTAATTTCCTCATCCAGCTTGCCATCTATCTAGGTAGCTCCCCCAGCTTAAATTTGCATGTATCCATTGTACCCAGATTTGGCTTTTATAATGGTAATTTCTTTTTTGTTTTCTGACTTTTGATTTAGCACTTTTCAGCTATTGTTTTTCCCCATCTACTCAATATTCTGAACAAGGGCCTGGGAGTCACTTTCTTCCCTTTCCGCCCTTCTGACATATTCTATTTAAGTTCATATTTCATGACTTATTTTATTTTGTCTTTCCCTTTAGCAGAGTAAAATCTCTGACATTTTCACAATAGAATCTTAACTGAGCATCTAGCACCCTCTCTTCCCTTGCTGAAGACCACACCCAATAAGGCAACAGGTTTCCGTTTTCTGAAAAACAAATCTGAGATAATGTCATTCCCTGACCAGATGCCATGCAAAGCAATGCAATTTCCTTCATGGCAATCCTTTATGCAAAGACAAAGAGAGGCAGCTGCCTCTGGGGAGTGAAGCAGGGAGATTCCTTTTCTACAACACAAATGTCTCAGTTTCCAAACCATTATATCTAATATTTCCATCTCTGTATTTTATGTTAACAAATTGAATTCTCTATGAACAAAACACAACACTTTAAATTTTTAAAACAAAAACAGAATTGAGTAATTTCAGTTACACATGTAATTTGCAAAGCTGGTACTGAATGTACACAGATCCTTTATCCATTTTCATCTTTTCGCATTCTTTACCATGGTGTGTTTATTGAAGTAATTAAAGACTCGGGCATATTACTGTAATCCCTACTCTTAATTTTATTCATATTTCATTTGCTTTGCTTATGATTTCTTTTTTTCTGTTCTCAATATTTAATCCAGAATGTTTGAATGTACTATTCTTTAAAGTAGGAAAAACTGATGGTAGCAATTAAATATTTACTTTTACATACTCGTTAGTAGGTTGAGCAATAAGAAAAGAGGTGAATTTGGGAATTAAAATGTGGGACTATTTGCTGGGTAAGTGGTTCTTGGCTTGAAAGTTTTATTATTTTGGGAATCCCGAAAAGCCAGGAATACCTAATGCCCTTTACTTAGGGGACCTCAAAAGTAAGAAGCAATAGAATAGAAGGATTTCAATTATATTTAAGAAAAACATATCTTAATTACAACCTCTGAAAATATTTGGAAACAATAAAATATGCACCATTTACTAAAGCTTCCCATTTACAAATTTCTTCCTAAGGGATTTGTGTGGCCTTTGAATGACATATTAATATGGGAAACGGCTTTGGAGTAGTTAGATTTGATTAAGGCCTTTCAATAGGGTCTTGTTTCTGATTATACATAATTTATAATCAACCTTAATAGTCCAAATTCTGTGTATCTATGTTTAAATAGATCTCAGGTTTCAATAGGACAACTACCTAAGTCATCCCCCTAGTACCCTGAGGGGGGGTGGGGGGAATCTGTGTATCTGTCTATTTCCCTGGAAGAATCTCCTGTAGACCCTACACAGTCAGGATATTGGATTAGCAGGTACATTTTTAATTTCCTGGGATCATATTATGTAGCTATGAGTACATTATAAGAAAATGAATAGCATTAAGTGTCTTTAAAATATGAGATATACACAAAATTCATTTGCTGGGGTATGTGTGAATGTGTAGTTATGATTTTGGCTTTATTTTAAAGTACATCTCTCTCTCTTTGATATAGTGGGAAATAAAAAATAAAGCTTAACTATTAGAAATGAAAAACTTACATCCCAGATGCTCATTATTTTCTGATTAGGCTCTTGTTATTATACAAAAGCATGTTGTTTTTTTTTAAGAGTTCATTAGGAAGTAGTTTGATTTATTCTGCTCTACATCCAACTAATAAGTCTTTTACTCATCATCATGTTCTTATAATATATGAATATGCAAATAATTTATATAAAAGCAATTTTAAAGGCATAAAATAAAATCAATAAGCACTTGTTTCTTCTAATAAAGTGTTAATAACTCCCTCAGTTCTTTGTGTTTTTAGTGTTTAGTACCTGAAGTTATAATTAGAAAACAGCGAGGATCAGGAGGAGTTTTACATGAGTTGCATTTTATCAATGTGCCTTGGGACTAGAAATTCCCCATGTCATAAACCTTCCATCTATTTCCAATGGAAATTCAGCACTAATGTCAAGTCGTTATAAGTTTATTAGGTCCTTGTCATAATACCAGTTATAAATTAGATCATTTTATAGTCTCAAGAATGGAAAAGTAATTAAATTGGTGGTTTTATTAGTTGATGGACAGTTTCAAAGAGTTTATTTCTCTTGGAAAATCAAGGTATATTGTTCTTTTATCTTCCAAAACAGTGGTTAATGGAAAATGGTGCTGTACAGAATTCTAAATGCAACAGAATAAGATAATTTTAGCAGGAATATTGATGTGATTTTATTAATAAGTATTAAAATATGTATTTAAATATGTGAAGTTTTGCTTTAAAATTTAAATATTAGGATTTTTCTTCATTAGTATCTGAATTCAATTTCAAAACAGGTATTTAATTTGGTGAATTAAAGGTAGTCATGTTAATATTACAGTCTATTCTTTGAAAATATGCTAATTGAAGCCTTTATAAAATGACATGGAGATTAAATCTTTGTAAATTCTTAAGTGTTATAATTAGTCTTTATGGTTTTTTTCCTCTCCAGACTCAAAAGAATACAAATGATTCAAGTCAGCTAAATTGAAAAGGAAATCTTGAGTGTCTTTATTCATTTAGCTAATTCTAAACTTGTCTTCTTGCCTCTCATGTTATTTATTATTTTCACTTTACTCTGGAAATGTTAATGCAGCTACAGGAATTAAATGAACAGTATATTACATCATAAAAATCATGATCCAAAGTGTCTTGAGCCAGTCTGCAGTAGCTCTGTTAGAACATTTGTGTTTTCTGATGTGAAAATCATGAAGATTTTCATTGTCTTACAAACTGAGTTCCATCTAATTTTTTGGTGTCTGAACCTCTTCAAGATAGGGCGCTCTGATTCTGAGCTTCCCAAGCCATTATTATAATGATGAGCACTGTGTATGTATATCTGCAAAATGCATTTTGTTAGTATTTAGTTGGTAATAGACTAATTTTAATAGGTGTTATTATGTAAAGAACTTCATTTGAGTTTTCTTAGCATTTTTCAATTACCCTGTGCATTAGATAATGCTTTACACATGTTCCTGTGTTTGTCTTAATAATATTCTCTACTGAGTGTGCCTTTTGTGTGTTTTGGTTATTAAAACAATTTTACTTTTCTGAAACTACAGGTAATGGGAACACACTCCTTCAGATTCCCCTTTACCACCACTTTTAGAAGAAATGGGCAGTTGAGTAATATTATTGTGACTATACAATGAGTAAAGACCTGTGGTCTGCTAAGAGATTTCATCACTCTTTTGGCTTCTATACTGTATAGTTCTGATTTGGTATCCATGAACACAGCAATTTATCTTATCATAGAAACATACACCTAGATGATATATAATATAATATGGTATTATATGTTTGAGTATATATGATGTATAATATAAATAATTTATTTATATTATATACATATAATATCATATAGGTACACATGGTTTAATTCAAATGATGTAATATGAAACTATACTCGCTTCAATTTTGATTTTTGTCTATAGCTTAAGAAGAATAATTCAGTAGCTGAAACTTAAATCTAAATACCACTAGTCTCATAATAATCTATAGAATATGAAATGAAGGATAAAATTTCTGGTCAAAATTTAAGTAGAGAAGAACAGCAGTTAGGAGATATATACTTCCTATAATGCACTGTAGCAGAATAGTGTTTGATTATACCCATCTAAGTGCCCTGGGACACCTTTCTAACAAATCCCAAAAAGATGTGTCTAGTTGTGAGTGAAAATTGTTGCAGAATCATATCAAGTTCTTACTTTAAAATGTCTACCTCAGATTATTTTCTGTTACTAAATTACAATTTTTCATTTTCATGAACAGATAAATTAAAAAATAGACAAGAACGGTCCATTGCATAGGTGTTAATCTAACTGTAACTTGTACACATAGCTTTAGTGAGAATTCCATGAGGAGACCTACTTTAATATTAATATTGTTTATTTTTATTTTTAATAATTAATGTGAGAAAAGTGGAAATACATATTCCATCTTTTATTTTGTACATGAGTTGATTTTCCTAGAAAAATATTTTGAAACTACATGAAAAGAATTGAAAAGAATTGTCATAATTAAAAGTTTATTTTACTCTAGTTGATTGACTTTGCTTTTTTTTTTGTTAATTGGTACAGAATGATTTCATACCAAAAGTTCATTTCTGCCCTCAGTTTAATGTTAAGTGTAATGGTCAGCATATATTTATGATGATGGTGATCACATAGAATTATTGAACACCTGTAACAGCTCTTGAATGAATTACTCTTTCAAAACAACATTTAATAATAAAAGTCTTACTTTTTAAATAGGCAATATTTTCCTTGAGTATGAACAGTGATGGATCCATTTCTGATAAAGCACTGGAATGACCTTTGAAAGAAATAACCTATAGAAAAGCATCCTAATTAGGAACTAAATTATACCTGACTTAGGAGTGTTTCTCTAAGTCACTTTATTCCTGTTTTTCTAATAGAAGAAAAATCTTAGGAGAGGACAGTATCATGGCCCAGCCAAAACAAAGAAGTGAGCTCATCACTAAAAGCTTTGACAGATTCCATTGCTCTGAGAGACCCATTGTCCAATTTCAGGAGACAGGAAGTTATAAGTGGTCTGATGGGTGAGAGCTTGCGATGTCCCTCAGCAGAAAAGAAAACTTAAGTTTTACTCCTTTCCCAATTGCTCAGAAGCAATTAGCAGAAGTAATTAATACTGTTTCCTTGTGAATTCTTTGGCTGCTTGATTTAGTTTCAGATAATATGGACAATGGTAGTATCTCCTAAGTACATCTGAAGGCATAATTGATATTTCTAGGATTATTGAATATATTTCTTTTAAAATAATACAGTACCTTAATATTTTCTATTAGTTTCTTAAAAACCTACCTTAAATGGTAGAGATTAATACTTATTATTTTAGAATACAACAAATATTAGAAAAGGATCTAATGTCAGAATTTTGACATATAATACAAACTTTGAACATGTAATGTGTGCACATAAATACTAACATAGCTCATGAAAGACGAGAGACAAAGATACAGGAACCATTTCATCTTGAGCCAGGAATGCATTTATTGACTATCAGAATCTTATTAAGCTGAGAATTAAACCTATATGGACTAATTTAAAAAAAAAACCTAAAGATCCCATTGTATTTTAATTTTTATTTTGTGTGAAATAAAGACAGTTTTAAGTCTTATGGGTAAAACTGAAAAAAAAAAAAAACTGGTGAAAAGAATAAGCTATATGTATCCATTTTAGCAGTACTATGGTTGCCATCTTAAGTTTTGTCCAAATCAGCTAAATTGCAAAAAAAACGATATTAAATATGTACTATATCCTATTTTTAACCCTGTCTTCACATTAAAAAATAACCTATTATCTTGGAATTTGGAAATTATTTCTTATGTACTTGATGAAGGCTTTATTACTTAACCTAGTCTTAGCAGAATAAGGAGGGGGGAGATGATATTTTCCTATCATAATTGATCTATAATTCTCTGGGCTCTGCGATTCTGCATCTTGTCTCTTCTTTCCTCCTGTGAAGTCTGATATTATTCTCTGTTCAATTTTCCTTTTCAAATTCGAATCATACTCTTTGGCAGAGTGTCAGTGCTCTGACAGTCTGCGACAATATATTATTTTGTGTGAATGTTAGCAAATGATTAGCTAGTAAAAGTTTTTCATTTTATGATTCTCAGCTTGCTGAGTTTGATGAATATGATCTAATATCTGGAATTTTTATCTTCAAATGTCATCAGTTTCCTCTTTGTAGTAGATTCTTTTTTTTTTTTTTTAATAACAAAGTGTAAATGACTTTATACTCACACAAATGTGATGCAGGGGAAGCCACTTCTTGTTCCCTTGATATGCTCCTTGCTCTCAGGGCTGATGCGAGGATCCTGCTTCTATAATGGATTTGTCTTCCAACAGGTAACCTTTCTATAGCATGCTCCCTACCATGTATATTTATTTTCTAAACAATCTTCAAACAACCACATTATTCTTTAGCTTAGTTTCTGAACATCACTGAATCCATTTCATACTCAAGATATTTAAATTATAGTTTGAAGGATCTTGTTGTTTCTATCAAGTTGTAATAAATCAAATCCACTCATGACCCCCAACTGTTCTGGTCTCTGTTTAATGACCTATTGCTTGAATGTGTATCCTGGAATTTTCACACTGTGAAGTCACTTACCCTGTGGTATGTAAATTATTTTTTTCAGTCAAAAAAAATGTAAATCTTTACTTTGCAATTGTACTCTGATGACAGAGATCAATTTGTAAAAAAACATAATGACAAACTTTTTCCTTCTGAAGGCTGTATTTGCATGGCTTCATATGGTCTAAATGTTTGCATGGGAAATTCATCTTTCATTTCACATCTGCATATCTTATTCTTTAGTTTCAGTCAATCAACGTGCATCTGGAGGACACTTAAAATACTGAAAAAGCTTTCAGTATATAAACAACATCTTTATCAAGGGAAGACATTAGAGAAAATTGTTAAACTATTTAATAAGTTTGAGAGTAATAGGAGATACTTGAAATATAAAAGAAGTATACCAGCTATTGTAGTGAGATTATCTTTAATGACTGTTTTACTTATGAACTGAAGACAAATCAAACCAAATCAATATGGGTTCACTATGGCATGATTTACCACTTAGCAAACCAGTTGATGAGATGGTGAGATGGCTCAGTGGGTAAAGACATTTGCTCCTAAGCCCGATAACCTCTATTTTAATCCCTGGGTACAAGAGATCTGATTCTAACAAATTGATTTCTTTTTGCTTCCACATGAATGAAGAAGTAAATAAATGTAATAAAATTTGATTACTAAACAAATCTAGAATATTTATTTTCTTTTAATTTTCAACAGGTTTGTGTTATTAGTAAAGGTAGGAAACCAAGAGTTAATAAAATGTGTTAGACAGTAAATCATTTGATGTGACTATATGAAGACCTGAGATTGGATCTCTACTAACCACACAAAGTCGAGAAGCCCATGAGGAGGACCTGTATATTCCATTCCTGAGGATGTAAAGACAGAAAGATCTCTCAGTTTTCTGGACAGTCAGTCTAGACAAATTGCTAAGTTTCAGATTCAGTGAAAGATATGATCTCAAAATCTATGGTGCAGAGAGGTGAGGAGGAGACACCCAATGTTAACCTCTAACCTATACAGACCTGTGCACCTGTGTTCTCTTCCAACACAGTCACATGTGAAATGAAGTGGTGTACACACATAGGAAAAGAACATGTACGCACACACAAATGTAAAAATGCATAGTCAATGTTCAGGACTTGGTGCTGCTGGAGGAAATTTTAAATCATTTTTAAGTGAGCTCAAAGAACATGACTTATTTTCGAGTCTCAATGAGTCATCACATTTGAATATTGATGGTCTTCTCCAAGTAGTCATATTTTAGACTAAATTTCCAAACCACTTTCCACCTGGAATTTAGTCCTCAGATATAGTACAACAATTTTATAGAGGACTGATGAGTTCTGTTAAAAACAAAAACTTACATATTGTTTTTGTAAAGCTTTTAATACATAGATAATTGCTTAGAGAAAACAGATATAAATGTGGATATACTTCAACACAAACCTACATTCAACAAATCAGCATGTTTGTCCTAGGCCTCGTTTTCTACCTTTGGAGACCACCATGTTCCACCTTTAATGTGCAGGCTGTAGGCTGGAGCTCATGCCTGCAGTTAGGAGTAAATTAAGTATCCCATTCATGCATTTACCACACAGACAGCCACAATAGGAAATATAAGCAAATGCTAGCCATCCCTCCTGGAAAAAAAGCATGCTTTAAATTAAAAAAATCATCATGAGTATGGGTCAAACATAATTTAGGATATGACTTCACTTAAACTAAACTAATAAACAAAAGGAGGGTATAAATATAATTTAAAACTAACGTAGGTGACATCGCTGAAAATAGGGAGACAGCTGCAGTTTGTTTCAAAGTTAGCTTATTTCACTCTATTAAAGAAAAGTCCCAGAAAAATGGTAAAATCTTAGCAACCTCATGCTTTGCCATGTGAACAGGCAAAACCTTGAAACACAGACAGTGAGTTCTCAGCACAGGGTTAGAAAGAAAGGTCACCTGCGTGATAGAATTATGCATATTTTCTCCAGACACTGGGTTTTGAAACTGATTTACAGAGTTTATAGAAAAGGCAGCCAAGGAAAGAAGAACTAAAGATATGGCCAGGGGTTTCGATGGAGGCATACTTTAGTCAGGGCTATGGGTGTTGTGAGAGAAATTTTAAGGATGAATGTGGTAATATATATGAAACACTCTCTGTTCCCTGGAAGAAAGGTTCTATAAAAACATAACGTATTGCTGATTCTTAGAATGAATGGTGAAGGTTGAAAGATTTTCAGACACAGGGAAAGGGCACATTCACAATCCAGTGAGAAGCAAAGGATATTGAAAATGGAAGTCAGAAACAAGAAAGTGAAAGTAAAGCAATTTTAAAGCTCCTCAGGAGCTCAGGATCTCAGGTGCGCGCGCACGCACACACACACACACACACACACACACACACACACACACACACACAAGGTGGGGGGTAGAGGAAGGGAGAAGAAGAGATGAAGAGAGAATTAAAAACACAGTTATCCATATTCTAATATTCTTGTTACTTTGTAAAATTAGTTTTTAAAGGGTTTTATTGTTGCAAAATAACTAATTTGGACATATAAAGTGTAAATGTTATGATGGTCAAGAAGACCAGACAGTGGGATGTCTGAGAAAGATAGGAAACAAAAAATACAGTAGGGGCAGGAAATAAGAATGCATTAATCATTTTCCTGTCAGCTAAATCTTTCTGGCATATGCAATAGTGTCTGGGTTTGGTGGTTGTATATGGTATGGATGCCTGCGTGGGGCAGTCTCTGAGTGGTCCTTTCTTTCATGATATAGCTATCTCTTGTGAGGGTATGCCAGTGCCTGGCAAATATAGAAGTGGATGCACACAGTCATCTATTGGATGGAACACAGGGCCCCTAATGGAGCTAGAGAAAGTACCCAAGGAGCTAAAAGGGTCTGCAACCCTATAGGTGGATCAACAATATGAACTAACCAGTACTCCCTAGAACTGTGTCTCTAGTTGCATATGTAGCAGAGAATGGCCTAGTGGGCCATCAAGGGGAGGAGAGGCCTTTGGTCTTGCGTAAATCATATGCCCCAGTACAGAGGAATGCCAGGGCCAGGAATCAGGAGTAGGTGGGTTTTGGAGCAGGGCAGGGGGAGGGTATAGGGGACTTTGGGAATAGCATCTGAAATGTAAATAAGGAAAATATCTAATAAAAAATTTAAAAACAAAGAATGCATTTAAAAGGGCTGGGGGTAGAGCTCAGTGATAGGGGCTTCTTTGCTAGGCCGGAATTGTGTTTTAATCTTTGGGCTTTATTCCCAGCACCTCAACAATAAATGATACAATAGAAGTAAGGTTTGGAGAAAAAAATTATTTTTTCCAAACAGTTCAGGGCCGTGTTTGCAGGGATGGAATTGGTGAAGCACGGCTCCACAAAGTTCTGCACGGAATGGGTAACTGTCTCTTGAACATACTTATGACCCATTTTCAGTGAATCAACTACATTGGAGGGTTGGCACGGAAATGAGAGTGTGCCACCCACCGAGTCTCACGTGGAGCTGCTGATTATAAATCTGGAGCTCATAATGACACAGAGGTGGCTCCTAGGTAACATGGTCAGCAGAATGCATTTGAGACAAAGCAAATTATCTGCAAACCCCAATGAAAAGGGCTTCCGCTGAAGGTCCGTACTCTTCCATTTAGGCTCCAAATCTGAATATAGTATTGATGTGCTAATTAGCTTACACTATTATGTGGTTACTAAGCAATTCTATCAACTAGAATTTTGTAGTTAAACAGAACATGAATCTAATAAGTGATGTCCTCTGGCTCGAGGAAGAAACTTTAGGGAACAGATTTATTAGATGATCATAGAGAATAATTCACTTTTTGGTGTTAGGATAAATCGAAACTGAGCTTTGTTACGCATCTGAAATAAACTTGAAAAGTTAAAAGTATTTTTCATTTGTGGCAACTCTGGTCATATGAGTCATGAGTTTAGAATCTTAACAGAAGCTTTCTTTCATCAAAGTATGCTAAATTGCAAATAAATGATAATATCTGGCTCATATCTGACTATCCCATTAGAGATTTCCTATGATGGTGGCTTTCATTTGTTTTATTTCATTTGTTTATGGAAGAGGAAGACAAAGGGAGAGAGGGAGGGAGAAAGAGAGAGAGAGAAACTAATTTTTAGCTTTGTCCATAAACCTTTCCTTTAGTCCTCTGGCTCGATCTTACATTTTTCATGCTTCTGTCTTTCAATTACCCAATTGGCACAATTGTCTCTGAGCCATCTTTGTACAGTTTTCCCTTGTATACACTCAGGTCCTACTCTGGAACCTTGGGTAATATGGCTTTCTACTTCACTCAAAAGCAGAGCATCCTTCAGAGGACACAGCACCCTCTGGAGGACACAGAACCCTGTATAATGTTTCCTGGGTTACTTGTTTTGTACTGTCTCCAGTCAACACAATGTTCATTCTGTCCCTGTAACACTGGTCTGTTGCTTGGGTTACCTTTCCAAATATCTTCATCCCATGCCATTAAGACCCCTGCTTCTCCCTTCTCCTTCATGGCCCTTCCCAGGGCTCTCTCCCTCTTTTGATTCACATTAGTGTCAAAGAAGGATTAATATAACCAGAACATTTGTCTCTGATGACATTATGCATTCCCTATGCCTAATTCCTTTTATCCTCTTTACAGCTTTATTTTATCCATCAACACATAATAACATAGCTCTTTGCTGACAAACTATATCATTCATTTCACGTTTTCTATTATTTTCTTGTAAGTTACAGGAAAGCTGGTATTTCTGAGTTGCTTGCTTCCATGTCATAATGCATCACATTCTTTACAGTATCTAATATTTAAAATTATAATTGAGCATTTTAGGCGTATTTGCACAAGCTTGCTAGTTTAATGGCATCACTGGTGTCTTGAGGTGACAGATTCCTGGATCTGTTGGGATGAAAGTCAAAGGAGTCATACTTGGTCAGACAGAAAAAAAAAAATGGAGAAGTTGTTTGATACATGAACAAAAGCTCACAACTGTACACCAAAGGAAAACTTCAGTGATTTGATTTGTTTGAAAATGTATCATCCTGCCTTTTCCTGCCTCTTAAAAATTAATAGCAATTTGTGGGGCTTGGCTTCCTCTTTCTTAAATTTCTAAACTTTAAATCATAATCTTCTTCTAATAACAAATGGGTTTTCATTTCTAACATACTCTTGATCTGAAAACATATAAGGTTATCTGTGCCACTGTAAACGCTTCATTTCCATAGGTTTCCGTGTTTTAAATAGTCAGCATCTTATTGTACTTAACCTAAACCATGCTAAATACATTTTTAATAATTACATTTTTCAATATAATATTTCAACAGGGTAATTTTAAAAATCCCATCTCTGTTCACTTTAGTTAACCCTGTCTGACTTATTTTTGCCAATAGATGTCAGTGGTTGACTACATTAGTGAAATCGGTGCAGGCTCACTTGTTTATTCCACTTTAAACAGGAATCTCATTCTTTAAGTTTTCTTTCATTATTTCAACCTGAGAAGTGATATGCATTACAGTGTGATAGATTTGACTATAGGATCTCTTTAAAAAATTCTATAATTTTCTGACATTATTTAAAAATTTGAATTATGAAGGTACTATTAAACATTGGAATGATTTTAAGGATTTTAAGTGGTTGTTTTTTTTTTTTTTTTAATAGGCTTATGTGTATTTCTTTAATCATACAGTTCTCAGAATACAGGAGGACTATTTTGCTTAGTTGTGTTTTTTGAGACATGGCCTCATACCTTGACTGATATCAAACTTAATATATAGATGAGGATGACCTTGGACTTTCAAATCCCCTACCTTCACTTCCTGAGTTTTGGGTTGCAAGCAGTAGCAGGCTTGATGGAATATTTTAATAAAGATCACATACTGTCATTTGTTTATTAATTCTACACATTTACTAGATGCCAGGAGTTTATGTAAAATACATGGTTTATTTCACTAGCAAAAGAAAACACAAGCCACAGAGTAGAAGAAAATATTTCCGAACTTAATGTAACAGAATCTGTGCAAACAAAAATCACAAGGAATTTTTATGACAAAAAGTTAGTCACAGACCAACCGGAAATGTGTAAAGAAGAGCTAAGCATGCTGCAGTAAAAGATAACTTTTGGCCAATAAAGGCCAAAAAAATGACCAATAAATGTATGAATGAATTCTTACTATTATTATTATAGAAATAATGTGGTAACCATTATACTCAGGATAGTCTAAAAACCACTGTCTTAGCTAGGTAAGATTGGAAAATAGGATCTGATCCACCCACCACTTTTTAAGTGCTGAGGGTCAAACAAAGGGTTTTCCATATGCTGCGTCACTCATCTACTTTCTAAACCCTTGGATTTTTAAGACCAGGTCTCTGTGTACCTTGGATTAACTTTGAACTCACTATGTAGCCCAGACTAGCTTCATATCCTTGATCCCCCTGCCTCTGACTGTCATGAATGTGTGTTACCATGCCTTGTAGCAATCTTCAATTTTATGAGAATGCAAAATGTCACTTTTGGAAAATTAGCTAAAATGTAAACATTTGCAATCCTTTCTGAGCAAATGAACGATTTCTAGATATGCATCTCTCAACTATATATTGAGATACCCTAGCCACAGATATAGATAAATAGTTTAAATACATTTTGCCAAGTCAATGACAGCTAAAGCTAATGAATAAACACGGAAACAACAAAGCTTTTAGGAGGATAGCTTTTAATGTGTTTTAAGGGAGGCATCTAGAAAAATAACTTTTTTGACTTGTATGGTTTTACATAGTATTGAACTGTGCTAATTGTAAACATGTTAAGCCTCTCATGTTGACTTTTACCTTTAATTCTGAAATACAGGGGATAGAGTTAGGAGGGTTTAAAGTCTAATGCTAGTCTAGGGTATCAAGAGAATCTGAGAATAGCCTGGCTCAGAAAGAAAAATCTGATTTTCTAGTGTTCTATAATATGCCATTTCCAATAAAATACTTATGTGATAATCAAATTAGTAACTTTTTCACAACAGCTAACAGCAAGATATTGAGATAATTCCATCATGTTCAAAATATGATCACTATTCCAGATCCTGGATTCTTGAAGATTTTTTACAAGGTAGAGAAACATTTTTATTTGGTCCAACAATTGACATTTTTGATGTCTATAGCATGATATCAGACAGTAGACAAGATCACAGGGAAAGAACAATAAGTGAAATATAGAATCTGTGATCATCATGCATTAAAATAGCAAATCTTCGTACCTAAGTGCCTTTAAACTCTTTCATAAGCAAGTGTGCCAACATAAAAGCAATTGTGTTGTTTTTCCCCATTATAACAAAGCATATAAAAGAAACAGATCTTGTTACCCATTTGTTCTGAATCTGCATTACTACATATCTTCCTTATATTTAGCATAATACTCATTTAACTCTATTGATTATGATTTATATGATTTAAACATACAATTTCCCAAGTTCCCCTGTCTGCTTCTCAGTAGATGTTTATTTTTGTGTGGTTTGCTATGCATACATTTCCTCACCCCTAATAAAAACCTTTCTTTAAGGTCTAATTCCATCTGTGTCTGAGATTTCCCCCATGGATACACGTTATATTCAAGATTTTTCTTGCCTTTTAATTCTACTTGTCGAAGGAAATGAACCAAATTACCACTCTGAGATAGTAATATTTTGGGGACATTATCTTTTTTGTGAGTTCCCCTGAATTACCAAGCTGAATATAATTCATGCCAAACCTGAATGGATAGGAAGGTGTGACTGTAAGTTGCCAGCACCCCTTTGTCATCCTGAAACAGTTCTGATAACTTTTGTTTCTTATTCTTTCTAACAAAGAAAGTCTTAGATGGATTGTTGTTTTTGTTTTTGTATTTCTATTTCTGATGTCTGTGTATCTTAGAAAGCATGTTAATGTATTTGGTGACTAGAGGCTCATGAGCACAGACTAACACTCCATCACTAACCTATAGCTTGGCGCCACAAAGATGATACCCGAGGATGGTCAGGGGAAAACCTGATCCAGATGCTACAAGGAGTGATATATTTAGGAAATTGCTCTTCTTCTGGATACAGACAAAACCCTTTTAATTTATAAAGGGGCTGAATCATTTATCCTTTTCTTGTCTCTTTTACAACTCTGAAAAAGAGACAGGACCACTATTGTTTGGAACTGAAATTTGGATGATGGCTGAATTTCTTCTCTTTCCCTTTATAGAAGCTATCTGAGAGAGATTTTACATTGATTCTAGGTACTCTTAACAATAACACAAGGACTCTGCTTTCTTGAGCAGAGATCATGGAATTCCTTCTTCTGCTTCTTATTTTGCTATTTAGGGCCTACCTGCCTGAGGCTACAACTACTGTCTCCTATATCCATACTAACCTAGCCTAAAGAATATCTCTTCCTTCTTTCCTTCCTTCCTTTCTTTCTTTCTTTCTTTCTTTCTTTCTTTCTTTCTTTCTTTCTTTCTTTCTTTCTTTCTTTCTTTCTTTCTTTCTTTCTTTCTAATGGATATACTGGTCCACATTTAATCTGTAAGATGTATGGATTCCACAGATACTTATGCCCTGAGAGAGGTTGCATTCAGTTTGCTATGGAGCTGAATTACCATGAATAGAAAGTAGGTTAGTTGCCTTTTTGGGTGGTGGCCTCCTTGTGATAAAGGCAGCCATGTAACTTGGCCACCATCTTGGCTAATGTTATCCTAAAAAAATGAAAATGCTATATACTTCACTGCCATCTTGGTTAACAAAACCATGGGAAATAAGCCAAAATGGCAGTATCCATGAAATTTCCAAGTTACACTGAACTTTGGGAATGACTACACCCCTTTATACATTTGACTGAGGAGGTTATATTAGACTTCCAAGGTGGTTGTGGTTTTTTTGTTTGGTTTTGATTATTTTATTGTGGTTGTTTGTTTTAGATTTTTGTTTTCTTTTACATTTGAACATGTTTTAAACCATATTATTTAGATGTTTCTATAGGTTAAGTCTTTAACTAACCATGTGTCTACAACACTGATTTAATAACAGATGGAATTACCTGAAGTTTTCGGCAGATCAGGGCTGAGTTTTTGTAAGGCACCAATCCCCACAGAGATGAAAAGGACAAAGTAGCTGGACAAGCTACTGCCAGCAGGAGGACAAGCTACAGCCTAGAGTGGAGATCACCCTGGAAAGGGCTAGAGATAAAGTCTCTGCTAGGCCTTAATGTCTACTATTTCTGTGTGTATTTTCAGATTCGTTTTTCTCTAATTGAGATGGAATGTTCTATCCCTAATTCAAGACTCCTTTTCTTCACATTTATCTGATTTTCTGACCGATGGTGATCTCCACTCCCTTTGGGATTGCTTTTACCTTCCGTAATAGCCAGAGAAAACATTTAGGAAGGAATAAAGAATCAAATGTCATCACTCTCTTAGTTCTTTTAGTTTGTTTGTGTTGTTGAGTTTGCTTTATGCTGCCATTGTTTTCTGTTTAGCATTCACTGGATTACAATAATTTAAATCCAATGGGCATGTGGTAAATTGCAGGAAAGATTTCCCAATCTTGAAGTACCTCTTCAAATCAAAAATAAAGTTGTCATGAATGGCATTCATGCTTGCTCCCAATCTGGATTTTAAAAATACAGTATAGCTTTATACATTAAGACACTGAACCTGAGTTTAGGGAAACTCTACAGCAGAGCAACTTCTCTTTCTATTTCATCAGAACACTAACCTCTCCTCTCCCCCTTGATCTGTTATAAATTTTCAAAATTTATTTCCTGCTATTGCCCTGGTATTTTCTCATTAGCTATCACTTGTTCGTGTATCTACTCCATGGGATATGCTAGGCCACTTCTATCTACATGCAAGAGGTTACTTTAGGTCACAACAGGACCTTAAACCATTATGTGGTTTCTGGGAAAGAGAAAAACTTTTATCTCTTTGACTAAGTGATTGCCAATTTGTTCTGTCTTCATACAAGTTTGAAGCTGAGGATTGGTGTCTACCACTTAGAAGGAAGGGCTTCTCACTTTGATACATTTTACTGATAAGATTAGAAGGGAACTCAAATAATTCCAAGAATGCTATCTGGGTTATAGATAAAATATAGCCAGAGCCTGGAACAGCAGATTTGGATAAACTTGCATCAGTCCTGCACTGGGATCTAGTTTTGAGGGGGTTTGAGTCAGCCAACTTTTGCTTTTATTACATGCCCTCTACAGATACTGACCTGAGAGACTCAAGGAAGTTTAGGCTTTTCTCCACCAGTCTTTTCCAACTGCTTGTGCTTTTCAGATGTGGATGGATGCCATCTTTAGCATCCCCACAGCTTGTCTCTTGGAAAATTAGAGCAAATTAACCCCCATGGAATTAGGAAGAAACATTTTCTCAACCTGTGAATCTTTTCTGTAAAAAGAACAGAAAAGTCCAAGGAAATTCTTAGTGTACAGCTTTTCTTTTACCTGTGATGTTAGTCAGAGCTCCCTAAAGTCTATCTGCAAGGTGGAGTTGGCCAACCCTGATACAGAATTTGAAACAGAATCTCCTTTAAAAGCTCTTGCTCATAGAAATTCAATTTCGCAAGAAACACCGCAACCTCCTTAAAGTTCAAAAACCTAGATCTCTGAACACCCTTGCTGCCCTTAATCAAACAAAGAGAAATGATAGAACCTTGTTTTGTACAAAAGGGAGGGTACTTGTTACACTAGTCAGGCTGTCTGACTCCATCTTCAGACACAGAAACACAAGACTATGAGTGCAGGATTCCAAGCAGATCCCCACCCCAAGACTTGTCAGGAAGGGTTAGACACTTGTAGAGATACAGAGCCCTGTCGCCTTGATCATGAATACAGATTGCCACATAATTCCCTTAACACTTAAGGAAACCATAGAGCAACCTTTGAAAAATCAAATGGTCTGCCTCTTATTGTACTCTAGAAGGAAAGAGAATGCTGTCTTCTCCTGTCAGTCCCTATCTCCAATGCTAATCTCAGAAGATAAAACTCATTTGGACATAACTATCCAGGTGGTAAGGAGGACAGGTGTTTTGGGGACCCACACAGTTGTCACAGGACTCAACAGCATGTTTTGTATTAAAGGTAAGCCACTGAGTTCAGTTTCACAGAAAAGCAAATGCCTTTTATGCACGTGTCTCTTGTCCTGTGCTGTTTAAGCTAAGAAGCTGGCTCTAAATATAGAATTCGTTTCTTCCACCTCTGACTAAAGTATGTTTATCCAAAAAATGTTCTACAAAGTTCCTGTCCTGCGTCAGGCTGATCTCCTGACTTTTTGACTAGGAACAACAACTCAAGAATAAAGGCATTGTGTCCTTAAGGATAGCTAATGGGTAAACTATTTCCAGCACAAGTTATCATTCATCTCATGAGAGACAGATGCCTATAGTAAAAATGACTAATGCTGTTCTCATCCCTGGAAAAGAGTTCCTGCCCAGGAGCTTCTCAACCAATAAGTGCAATATAATAGTTTTGATAGGACTTCCTTTGTTTATTTGAAGGAAGATTGTAAATATAGATTCAGAGGTATCTTGCTATACATATGCTGATTTTCTTCATTTGCTACTAAAACTTACTTCAAATCAAAAGACATGTTCATGGTAGATCATTCTATGGACTGTACAAACTATGAAATAGATTAAAATTAAATCAACAAAGTGAAATTGTCTTCAATAACTTTGATACAGATTTTAGGTGGAGTCATGAGTTCAATTTTATTGGGTCCCACCAGAAATACTTGATTGGTTTCAAGGTGGGACTAGAGAGAGAGAAAATAAATTTTTGGTTCCCCAGAGTACATTTTGGCAAAAACAGAAATTGCATTTGTGATTGGGAATACACAGTGTTGAATTCCCCAAGAAACATAAAAATTTCTACAACAAATTGTAAATGTTCTTGCTAAATTTATACAAATGTTATTATGGCTTTTTAAAACATCTTATTTTAAAAAAATAAAATATGTTATTTAAGAAAAAGATTTTGTGATATAAAAATGAGACTATTCTAATAAAGAAAGGCACAGATAAGGATTAAGATATCTGGTTGCTTTTCCAGAATGGGGAAGAAATCTGGAAAACTCATGCAAGTTACATGTTTCTGAATAATTCCTTTAGAGTACGTGAAAAATGAGACCTAATTTAGGCATTAACTTAAAAATGTAAAACTATAAGCTTCTCTCCCCCTTCATTCTCCTTTCTTCTTTTCTTCTCTGGTCATGTTCTAATGGCCAGCAAGCCTGAATGCTCAGTCACACTTGCGTCCTCCTCTGACAGGTCATATAGGCTATGACACAGCTGGTGGCAAAGCAGACAGAAAGGTGGTGGATCCTGATCATGAGGATTGGCTTATCTGTTTGGTGCCACCATAGTTTTTCATAGAGCTTCCTTCCATCTTGTGTAGAAATTGGACACATTGATAGCTCTTCAAATTGATGTATCCATGGGAAAAATGTTGTTCAAGTACCTTACTCGATATTAATGTACTCTGCCTGCAATTCCTTACTCTCAATGTCCTGTAGGTATTCTAACTGCTATCATAAAATACAACTACATAGCCAGATTCTTTGAAAAGAGCTATGTCTGAAAAGAATATGGAAAAGCTATCTCTCCTTGTCTTTTCAATAATATTTAAAAAGAAAAAAAAATGTTTAATTCCACAAGTACTTATAGAATGCTCATTTTTATATACTCATTACATAAATAATTATGAACAAACAAATCCCCAAGCCCCTTTACGACTGAAGTTGTTACTGCAATGAGCACCAGACACTGAACCCAGGTTCTCCTTGTAGTTCTGTCTAATAAAACTGAATATGCAGTTACAATGGGTAAGGTAGCAGACTGGCTGCTGTCTTTGTGCAAGCTGGTGAAGAAGAATCAGAACCAATTGGTTATTCCAAAGAGAGGAAGAGAAAAACCTTTGTGATTTTCACAAAGGAACCCTGAAATCACAGGATCCCTGAAAACTTTGGCAAAAAGGCCTGTGTCACTTGGAAAAGAGGCCTGACAGAATGGAGCTGCATCTGCATTGTCCCTGCCCAGCATGGAGGATTCAAAGCAGAATAGCTTCAAGGCTATAATGCAGAAAGAGAGGTTACTATTCAGATCCCTTAATCCTCAAACTCAAAGTTTGGTGAGTTTGTGATTCTTTTGAGTCAAGATGAGTCAGCAGTTGAGAGTGATATCATTCCATTACTCTGTGTGACTAAGATGGCCAGGGCCAAGCACCAGCTTGAAAGAGAAACTGTTGTTTTAAACTGAGTGAGCTATCTCAGATACCTGAAAGCAAGGGCATCCACAGGACAGTGTCTGTCTGAACTTAATCTGACACAGCCATGCCAGGATGATAGCTATACAGAGAACAGAAGGGACAGAAGTTGACAAAATAAAAGATTAGGCAGGCTTAAGGCTCAGTATCAACAGTGAAATGCTTAGAAAGAAAGCTAAACTTCCCCTCAATTGCCAGAACCAATCTAGATCGAGAAGAACCCTGGGGTTCAATCACCCTGACCACAACTCATTGGATGGGTTAATATCTGGATTCATCTAGCAGTTATTTATTGTGGTGGAGTCTGAGTACTCTAAAGCTCCATGTACCTATGGTAGTGGTAATGATGGTGATGGTGATGGTGATGGTGATGGTGATGGTGATGGTGATAGTGTTGTTGTTGTTGTTGGTGGTGGTGGTGGTGGTGGTGGTGGTGTAGGTGTGTGTGTGTGTGTGTGTGTGTGTGTGTGTGTGTGTGTGTGTGTGTGTTATATACTTTTGTGTGAGTGGGCTAGTGCAAGTTCATGCAGAATCCATAAGAGGAAGTTGTTTTATTCTTCCTATACTCTGTTTTATTCCTTTAACACAGGGTCTGTGACTGAACTTGAGGTGACCATTTAGACTAGCTTGATAACCAGCAAGCTTCCAGGATCTCACTATCTCTGCCTCATGCTCCCAGTGCTCCAGTACTTAAGTTTTAGTAATAGAAACTGCAGCTGTGCCCAGTTCTTAAGTGATTCCTCTCCTTGCACAGCAAATGCTCTGACCCATTAAACTATCTCACTAGTTCCTATTTTCACTTGTTACTTCCCTTCTTGCATTTATCTGATTTTATTTATGTAGTTTCATTATTGGACAATTAATTTTTTCCTTATATTTTCATTTTTAGTCATTTTGAAATTTTTCTATGTGAAGTACTATGGTGGTATTTTGTTGTTTCAAAAAGAATCCCATGTTTTTATTTCATTTTGTTTTATTTCATTTGTCAAGTTTTGATTTTCAGCTTTCTCATTATTGGAAGATTATTCTTCACTCTTTCAGTTTCTCTTCTCTTTTTAATGTTTTTTAATTTCTTAGACTTTCTCTTCTTTTCCAACACATTTATTCCCTCTCCCCCATTTTATTTTGATTAAATTTGTTTATCTTCTTTCTTTCTTTCTTTCTTTCTTTCTTTCTTTCTTTCTTTCTTTCTTTCTTCATCTCATTTGGAGGTAAAAGTTTTTTTAACTAAGCATCTATTCTGTGAATTTTAATCACAAATCATAATACACAGTAATAGAAATAAAGAAAAATATTGTACATAGTGATTTTTCTTGAAATGTTTGAAGAGGAAAAGTTTACCTCTTTATTTAAAGTTGAAGCCAAGATTTTTGATGAAAGAGAAAATATTAAAGAGAGGTCTCATTTATAGCAGAATCTAAGAAAGGATTTACTCAGAACAAAGCCATACCCAGCTAAGTTTCCAATTACTTCAAATGAAAGCTGCTGCAAATGTGGTCAAAGGGGCAAGGGTTCACCCCACACTCGTAGTCAAACTTGCAGTGTCATTCATGTGGTACTGGTTATAGAATAATGAAAGATATACATTTAAAAGCATCGTAGAGTCTTCATTCATGGCTGAGCAGAGCTGCTGAAGTCACTCAGGTTTGGTCTTTGTGTGAAGATATAAAAGTGAAGCCTGGATCCTAGCATGTTGCCAGAGCCATGGGACATCTGCCAAAGAGAGTTGCACATATGGAGTGGAACCAATCCCTAAAAGAGAAGTATATTACAGGCATCAAAGTTGGAATGTAAGCCATGTAAACCCTTTCTTTCTTTGACACTGGACATAGGGATAAAGGAATTGGAAATTACCTGCTTGGTTTGCTCTCTGTTGGTATAGTTTATCCTTATTGTGACACAATTTCTCCTATTTAGAATGAAAATGTATATTCTGTGACATTGTTTTTTGAAAGTGTGTAATTTGCTTTTAGTTTACAGAGGGGTTACACTTATGTGACTGTCAAGTATCTGAGAAGTGACTTTGAACTTTGGACTTTTTTTTTTTCTCTTTATTAGATATTTTCTTCATTTACATTTCAAGTGTTATCCAGAAAGTTCCCCATACCCTCCCCCATCCCCGCCCTGCTCCCCTATCCACCCCCTCCCACATAATGGCCCTGGCGTTCCCCTGTACTGGGGCATATAAAGTCTGCATGACCAAGGGGCCTCTCTTCCCAATGATGGCCAACTAGGCCATCTTCTTCCATATATGCAGCTAGAAACATGAGCACAGGGGGAACTAGTTAGTTCATGTTATTCTTCCACCTATAGGTTTGAAGAACCCTTCAGCTCCTTGGGTACTTTTTCTAGCTCCTTCCTTAGGAGTCCTGTGTTCCAACTAATAGCTGACTGTGAGCATCCACTTCCATGTTTGCCAGGCACTGGTATAGCCTTCCACGAGACAGCTATATCAGGGCCCTTTCAGCATTATCTTGCTGGCATATGCAATGGTGTTTATTTTTGGTGGCTGATTATGGGAAGGATCCCTGGCAGCCGCAGTCACTGGTTGGTCCATCTTTTTGATTCAGCTTCACACATGATCTCTGTAACTCCTTCAATGTGTGCTTTGTTCTTAATTCTAGGAAGGGGCGAAGAGACCACATTTTGAACTTCATTTTTCTTGAGTTTCATGTGTTTAGTAAATTGTATCTTGGGTAGTCTAGGCTTCTGGGCTAATATCCACATATCAGTGAGTACATGTTATGTGAGTTCTTTTGTGATTGGGTTACCTCACTCAGGATGACACCCTCCAGATCCATCCATTTGCCTAGGAATTTCATATATTCACCGTTTCTAATAGCTAAGTAGTACTCCATTGTGTAAATGTACCAAATTTTTTGTATCTCTTCCTCTGTTGAGGGACATCTGGGTTCTTTCCAGCTTCTGGCTATTATGAATAAGGCTGCTATGAACATAGTGGAACATGTGTCCTTATTACCAGATGGAACATCTTCTGGATATATGCCCAGTAGAGGTATTACAGGATCTTCCGGTAGTACTATGTCCAAGCTTGTTCAACCACTCTGGAAATCAGTCTGGCGGTTCCTCAGTACTTTGGACTTTTAAATAGTGTTGAAACTAAAAGACTAAATGCAGTTTGCATTATATACAGGTATAAGGCTGGGGGAATTTGGAGGAGGAGTGTGGTGATTTCAAATGAGATTTGCCTTTACTGAGTCATATGTTTGAATACCTGGTACCCAATTGAGAAAACTATGGGCATTTTTAGAAGGTATGGCCTTATTGGAGGAGGTGTATTACTAGCAAAAAATTATGGAATTTCAAAAGATTTATTCCTAGGGTATCTTCTGCCTCTTCCTTGTGGATTGAGATGTGAGTACTCAGCCCATAGTTCCATCTACCTGCCACTATTCCTTCAATCCATCATCCTAGACTCTAACTTTCTAGAGTAATAAGCCTAATTGAATGTTTACTCTTATAAGTTGCCTTGGTGTATTAGTGATGGTTTTCTAGAGTCACAGAACATATGGAATGACTCTCTCTCTCTCTCTCTCTCTCTCTCTCTCTCTCTCTCTCTTTCTATCTTTGACTTATAAGAATTATTTTTTGGCTGCAGCCCAGGTAATTCAAAAATTGGTAGGTGTGAATGTAAAATCCAAGAATCTAGTAGTTGCTCAATCCTACAAGGTTGGGTGTTGAGACTTTATTCTTCTGTATATGCTGGAATCCTGAAGAAGTAGTCTCCAATGCCAGTGAAGAAATGGATGTGCTTGTAAGGCAAGAACAAGCCAACTAAGAACAAAAACTTCCTCTTTCTATGTCCTCATATAGACTTTCAACAGAAGGTATGGCCCATATTAAAGACATGTCTTTCTGCTGCAAGATCTGTCTCAAAGATCTAAATCAAAGGTCTGATTACAAATGGGTTCATCTACTTCAAACCAAGCTCAATGACAGAAAAGTAAAGAACCATTTTTATATAATATATATATGAAAGTAATTACATATATAATACATATATATGAAAAGTTGAAGTAAGCCTACTGTTAAAAATAGTTTAGTATTTCATTTTAATAATATCTGAATTCATACAATGTTTCATATAAAATAAAGTAGAAATAATTGTTTCAAGATATAACTTTTTCTTTTATATTTAGCTACAGTCTTAGTGCAACATTCTGGAACCTGACAAACTTAAATTTTGTCAGAAGAAAAGTAAAGAAATTTAATGGTCAAGACCTTGTCATGGGATTTTTTTTCCTTCGAGTACTCTAAAATTTGAGTTGGTGAACTTGTCACTCCTAAAAGGCAATGGGGAAACCAAGTAGGAAAGAGATGCTTAAAACCACTGAAAGGAAAAACTAATAAAAAGCATACAGCATAAGCATCTGCCTTTTCTATAGCAGAATTCAATGTAGCAGTTATGTCACTGGGCGTGAAGTCATGACAGGAGTTCAAATCTTAATTATGCTACCTCTAGCTCAATGACATTAAAGAGGTGATTGACATATCTGAATTTCAGTTTACCTATTAATTGGAGATTAATATCATAGAGTAGTACTTCAAGTTCTGAATAGATGCATGCATCAAAAAATGTTTTAAAAGTGGACATCCTATTCTCTCCTGTTGGTATAATAAAAGCTGAATCAAAGCTTGTCTATCACAAATGGAGAAAGTTTGCATGGTGAGCTCTTTCACTCTTCTCCTAACTCAGCTCTAACATTTAAGTCCTGATAAGTATTGCTTCCACACAGCTACTTAATAGGAACAATATCATGCATAATTTGGCAAGACTTGGGGAAATTAAAAAGGCCTATAACAATGGTGATGATTATACTGTTTTCAAAACCCTTGCATTTATATATAGAGAGGGTGTCTTCCAAGCAGAACATCAAGACAATTATAAATTAAAAGAAAAGAAAATTCAAACACAAGATTTTAATTTCTAATTCATTTCATAAAAAGAAATGTGACTTCCTTATCTTCAAACATGATAGATTGTAATAATACCACTACTATAGGTGATAACTCAAAGTGATTGTCATTTACACACAGAATCTTTAGAAATCTTTAGATAACGAAGTCCTATTTGTGGTTCATTAAACTCAATGTTTGTCTCAAACACTGGTATTAAGTAGTAATTTTGAAGATTTATATTCTCTCAAAGTCACCCATTATGTCCTCAAAAACCTAATTGTAATCTTCTGAAGAACCTTAGTATTCTTTTAAAATAGTCAGTTAAAAATACAACACCTATTACGTCACAAAGATTATGATAAACTATAACTTTGCAGGTTGGATATAATATATGCTATTGTTTTCTTTTATTTTCATGTAAAGTCACCTCATTTTTCCCCTTTTCATTCTGTTAAGATTTAAGGTTTATCCCTATTTTTTGTACATAAACTGCTCAGTTTAAGATGCTTTCTTTTAAGGGTTAAATAAAATTCTATTTCTCATTGTACATGATAGTATAAATCTTTATAGCCAGAGGACCATATTGCATTCATAAATTAAGATATGGTAAAGCAATGTCTCTTCTTCTTGTCCAGGAGAAATCAATAGTTTTGAAGTACATCAACATGTATTTATTATTTAGATAGTTTTTCTTTCAAATCTCCTGTGTATTTATGTTCAACATTTACAGAGCTTCATGATATCCTCCTAAAATGGTTTTGTTCTGTTATTTATTTTCTATTTCTTTTCTTTATAAGTCAGTTTGGGTGTTAGTTTTCAAATTTCCCTATAAAATTTTCTCTCTTTATTGATAGAAATCTGAGTTTTTGCTATGAATCTTTCTCAACTATCCTAGCAAGTAGTACAGTAATGAGGTCAGTCTTTAGCTAAACATTGTTATTTGTTACATTTCTGCTGATGCAATAAAACACATGGTCAAGAGAGTTTATGGAAGAATTTATTTTGGTAGATGGTTCCAGAGGCACGACAACAGGTGGCAGAAATGATGGCAGGAAGGAGAGACTGAAAGGTCACATCTTCACCTGAAAATATTAAGCACAGAGAATGAACTGGAAGTAGGGTGCAGCTAGAGCTCTCAATGACTGCCTCCAGTTAATTACTTCTTTCATAAAGACAACACATCCCATTCCTCCCCAAACAATGTTACTAAATAGAGACTAAGCATCCAAATGCCTGAACCTATGTGTTTAACTTCTTATGTAAAACACACACACACACACACACACACACACACACACACACACACACACATACACACACGCACACACATACACTAACCCTAACCATCTATCTCGATAGCTAGCTAGCTAGATAGATAGATAGATAGATACAGAGATACAGAGATACAGAGATACAGAGATAGATATATAGATATATGTGTGTGTGTGTGTATGTATGTATATAGTATGTGTGTATGTGTAATGTTAGTTAATTTTAGTTCTTAATTTTATGAGAAATCTTCTTTCTCTAAATTGTCTGTCATTCTTTTATATTGGTAAACCTCTGAATGTGACAGGCCAAGAGGCACAAAATAGCCATAGTACATCTGGATAGTAAGCCACAGGATTTTCGTGGGTGTTGTATGAGTTATCAATGAAGCTCTGTTATGTCAAGTCACTGATTTTTGGAACATCTTGGTTTGAGTAATGAATTAGGATTAGTCTTAGGAACAGAGTAGATGGGATGACTATAAATTAAAAGAAAACTCTTTCGTCCATATTGACACATCCATTGGTATCAATATTATATAGATCTTGTTCAGGAAATTGTGTTGGTGTGACTTTATTGTTGTGGTCTTTCAGAAATTTCTAGGAGACACCGCATCACAGTATACTTCACTGGTTCTATGACTTTCAAAGCTCATCTTCCACAATAATTCTTGAGTCCTAGGGGTAGTAACTCTGTCTGGGCAATTGAAACATTGCTGCCTGGTGGAGAACTTAGTAGCTGTTCAGTCCACAGGGTTGTGTTCTTCAACAGTCCCCATCTACTGCTGAAATCTTGGAGGATTCCTCAGGAACTGTTGATCTTCAGTTTAAATTGGAATCCTAAACCATCGGTTTCCATCTCACCAAAGCAATATATAAGGAGTATTAGAATCAGAAAGTAGATGATCTTGCTGGTGAGTGTTGAGTCGAGCTGAAAATGCAAGATTTTTGGCCCTCAATTATCTGTGTTGTTAGCAGAAAATGATATCCATATTTAGGATGGGCTTTCTTTCATCAAAACTAAATCCAAAACCAAACAAAAAACCAAACACCCCCCTCCCCTTCACAACTTTATGAACAAAATTCCTTGCAGGTGTTCTCATTGGCTTGAGTTTTAATTGATTCCAGACACAGTTAAAAGAGAACCAGTTTAACCACCGTGAATAGCTAAACCATAAACCCAATTAATATATGTAATGAAAACAAATGTACACTTGTACTTCCTCTAGATAATGTAAAACTTTCACAGAATGTCTCACTACTTATGGATTTATTTTTTTTCCAATTTAGTCTTTTGCCCTTCTTCAAATAGTTATGATCACTCATTGAAAGAAAACAGAGGATACATTTTTGAAATAAATTTGGTGTCAGACATGGACCAAGAATGAAGCTCCTTGAAGATAAAACTGATGCTTGTAAGAACATTGCAAGAAAGTAAGTCTAGTGACCTCAGTTTCCTCAAACACAGATTTCTACTTAGATTGTGTTTTCATGCTCTTCCCAGGTATAGCAGATAGAAGGGAGATTACTTTATAGTACTCCTAATTACTTGCTTTTGTTATTCAATTAAGTGTTTAAAGTATCCTTTATTTGTTTTTATGGATAAACATGAGTTTGCCATATGTGGCTTGTCACTGCGATTGGATATAGCTTGAACTCATGAGAACTTTACTCATGAGACCCATCTTAATCCTCAGAGTATAACTTGTCTGAGGCACTAAATAAATTTGGTGACTGCATGGGAATTTAGTTTGCTCATTTTGTCGACTCTATTCTCCCAGATTCCACTACCTCTAGTGCAGAGCCAGGGAGAACATGTAATGTCTTTGTAGATGAAAAAGGGGGATTTAAATCAACAAATCAAACTACTTTGATATTATAAAAATATACAAATCCTCATGTCTACAAGTCACTATGCTCAAGGAGTGATTGAATCAAATATGCAGGAATGAAGCTGTAATAAAGAAAAGATGAACAAGTCAAAAGTCATTCCCTTCCCATGTATACTTTTTAAAAATGGTATAGTGATGGCCACTACACTGAATAGAGAACAGATCGAAAACCATTTTAACCTTTGTCTGGAGGGAATGAATGTTCATATTTTTATTATTTTTTATTGAAATATTTTAATGGGGAATAAATGCATGTTTTAATTTGAAGTTAATTGCAAATTATAAATCACTGTTTGAGCATATCTAGAGACCTAAGTGTGTTTCTGCTTATCTAAATTTGATTTCATAGTTTTCATGAACATAGTAGAAATTATTGCTATTCGTCTTATCTTCCCTTTTTTTCTCTTGTCTTTCTTCTAGTGTGAAGTCTTTTAGATAATTATATCTCCAGAACATACAGAATTGACAGATGAGAACATACCTATATTGTCCTATCTGTAAGTAAATGTTTCTATTAGGGATACCATAGAGGATATAAAGTGAATTTTCAAAATGTTATTCATACTTTCTAATTCTAAGGGGAAAAAGGAGAAATTTACACAGAGCTATAATAAAAGGATGAAGGTAGTAAGACAGCACTGTGGGTTCAGAGGAACTACTGTACAAGTCAGGGAAAAATATCTTTCATGAGGTAGCATTTGATATTTATATGAATTTTAAAGAAAGGGAAGAATTTGTTAGAAGATGGAGGTTACCAAAGAAACTAGAACAAAGGCAGGTATCAGTAAATGTAGGTGGTATTAAAATTTAGAGAATTAAAATATATGCCCTGCACATAGTGAACTTATAGTAGTCAGAAAATATGTATGTCCAGTTGGAAAATTCTTTAAATGGTAAGCTACACTCATATATTTTTTGTGGGCATTGAAACTTTGCTCATGGTTTCTAAATTAGTATATGAGTATAATTACATTTAATTAGAATGTGATGACTATAAAACACGAACAAAGTTAGAGATAACTTTCTGAGAAGCAAATAAAGATGTCTACATTAATCTTTGAGGGAATCAGAGTTAGGTAGTGTATTAGGGAATAAGATAAATAGCAGATTTAAAAAAAACTGTAATGCAGAGGGCTTAACATCTTGTATGAAAACAAATGAAGGGAAAGGCTTGGGTAAATAAGATATGCTTTTTAAACTTTCATGACCAGAGAAACATAAAATTAAGATACAGGCGTGATCCTCCTAGTTGAAGATGGAAATGCATAAGGACTAACAAATTTTGAAATGAGAAGCAGCAATGTATGCTACCTGTAGATTTGAAAGCATATCTAGGCAAAAGGACTTAAAATCCTTAAAGAGTTTAAATTTGTGTAAGAATTATTTTAGATGCCCTTATCTTCCAGAGCAGGGATAGATCATGAAATGATAGCTCCCACAGTTAACATGGTCTTCCCATCTTAGTAATCTAATCTAGAAATTTCTTTGAGGACATACCCAAAGGCATAAGCTGATTCTAAAGCTTGTCATGTCAACAGTCAACATTAATAATCCCAAAGTATAAATAACATGTAGACTAGAGAACAAGAATAACTAAATTAAAGGGCATGAGGAAGAATAGAATGCAGGTGCTAGACACAAGTTACGACAGAGAATTATAAATCTAACTGTTGTTCCAGTTCCAATTCTGTCATGGACTTTTTGTTTTTGTTGGCAGATAAGTGTATAAAATGTATCTGATACGGAAAATCTTAAAAGTCAACGTGAAGCTTCATAGCTTCCTGTTCAAATGCCTATTTTAACTAGATAGAAGGGCATTATTTTTAGACTGTGGTCCCACCAGTTTGTTGTATAGTATTTTGAGTTGTTTGTAGGGTTTTTATAATAATGTTTATAAAGCAAAAAAAAAAAAAATTAACTGTCACAAACAATAATAGTAGAGACAAGTAGTTTAGAGTTTTTCTCCTGCTATGGTCTCACCCCGACCCCCACCCACAGAATAGCTGTACCCATTCTGTTCCACATCTGTCTGCTATTTCATATTGTTGCTGTAACATGCCTGGCAGTCATTGATACAGAGAAGTGACTTGGGTCAAGGATATGCTGATGACATGCCATGGTTTGTTTTGTACATTTTGAATGTTTTATATGAGGTTTGTCAATCTTAAGAAATTCCACAAAACTTTATGTTGGACCCATCAAATCAAAAGTCAATATGAACTGCTTTGTCTAAAACGGCTTGAGTCAGAGATGACCATTGGGGGGCCCTTCCTGCTCCTACTTTTGAGCTTACTGTAGTTTTTTTTGTGGTTGACACTGAGATATGCTACTAATAAGCCAAAAAGTTATGATTATAATACTCATGCTCTATAATCTCAATGTTTTAAAATTCTCCTCTTTACCTGAATTTCTCTGGCTCATTCTGTCTTCACCTGAAACATGTCTCTGTAAAACAGTTTCAGTAAAACTGTCTATTCTCTCTCTCCCTCTCTCCCTCTCTCCCTCTCTTCCTTTCTACCCCCCTCTCTCCCTCCTCCCTCCCTCTCGTCCTCCCTTTCTCCCTCCTCCCCTCTCTGCACTGCACTTTTAAGTCTTTTCCTGTGTTGGTCTCTTATTTTATTTTATTAGATATTTTCTTCATTTATATTTCAAATACTAACCCGAAAGTCCCCTATACCCTCCCCCCACCCTGCTCCCCAACCCACCCACTCCTGCTTCCTGGCCCTGGCATTCCCCTGTACTGGGGCATATGATCTTCCCAAGACCAAGGACCTCTCCTCCCATTGATGGCCGACAAGGCCATCCTCTGCTACATATGCAACTAGAGACACAGTTCTGTGGGGGTACTGGTTAGTTCATATTGTTGATCCTCCTATAAGTTTGCAGACCCCTTTAGCCTCTTGGGTACTTTCTCTAGCTCCTTCATTAGGGGCCCTGTATGAGGTAACCCAGTCACAAAAGAACACACATGATATGCACTCACTGATAAGCAGATATTAACCAAGAAATTTAGACAACCCAAGATACAATTTGCAAAACACATGAAATACAAGAAGAAGGAAGACCAAAGTATGTTGTTCTCTTAAGTAGCCTTGCATACCTGTTTCTTCTCAAGAGAGCTGGGTGTATCCTATTTCTGACACATTCTGTCAGATCTTTCTCTAATTCTCCTTATATGTCCCTTGATTAGAGGTCACTTTCAAACATGGCAGCTTCATTCTTACCTATAGTATTTGGGATTAAATGTGTGTACTAAGGGTTGTTCCAGTCAGAGCAGCCATAGTGCTGGATTAAAATTATGTGCCTTCAAAAGAGTTATTTAAGCTGGATTAAAACAATGTGTTATATGACTCATAATAGAATGGTATAAAGTATAAAATATTTGTATTTGTAGTTCTATAAACTTAGGGTTTTACATGGAGACTCTTGCATGGTTTTTCTAGTGTGAATTTCAATATGCTCAACTTCAGAATTTCTTTCTCTTTATTTACTGGTGCCTACTGAGGATAAAATTGAATGGAAACATTTCTAACTCCCATACTGTCGACTTATTTTTTGTAGTATTTTCATTATCATAAAACAAAAAGTATTAGCAATGAAAAACAGAATCACAAATTCCATGTGGCATTTTTTACTGCTGCTATCCAACTGAAAAATCCCAAATACAGATGCTAATTGGACTTTTAAATGAATTGTTAAAATAAAGATAATGAATATTCAGATATGTCGCAATCAATAGTTCAGTAAATTATTGTTGTGAAGGTCTTTAAACCGTAAATGGGTAATGATGGAAAATCTTAAAAAGATGTCAAAACATTTCAAGATTCATTTTATTTCAGAGCTATACTAACTCTAAATATATATATATATATATATATATATAATTCATTACAAAGAAAGAATTTACAAAGAAATTCATTCGCTAGTTAAAGACTAAATGACATAAATGATATTTAACTTAATATACTGGACTGAGAAATTACATACATCCACTGTTTCTATAGATATCCATATCTAAAATAGTTTAGACTTTGTGGTTTGTATTTTGGTCAGTTGTACCAAAATCATAGATCTTTAGCAGGCTGAGGCTAGGGAGAGATGAGTGGACACTCTTAGATTAAAAATACAAATGACACCAAAATGCCCATTTTAATCAGAATAAATTTAATGCACTATATTTATATTAGTACAAAATCAACAAATTAAATAATCCAAAGAATTTATTTTAAGAAAGAATGAGTACAGACTTTGGCCTCAGGCTTTAATACTCCCAGTACCACATCATTGTAGAAGTGCTTTATTGCCTCTGGAGCTATAGAATGTAGTATTGTTTCTTATAAATTTGCTTCAAAGTCAATAATTGGAGTGACCCAAGTTATAATGTAACAAGAAGTGAGGCCTATGTCATACACTTGGAATTCCAAGACTACATAACAATTAGCTGTATAAGCCTCTATGCTATGAATGACTCAGGCCCTTGGTCCTGTGAAGGCTCAATGCCCCAGTGTAGGAGAATGCCAGGGCAGGCAGGGGGGAGTGGGTGGGAGGGTTGGGAACATTCTCACATAAGCAGGGGGAGGGTGTATGAGATAGGAGGTTTCTGGGGGCCAGGAAAGGGGATAACATTTTAAATGTAAATAAAGAAAATATAAAAGAAAAAAAATAAAAAATAACAAGGGAAAAGAGACTAAGATACATAACAACAGGCTTTATGTCTAAAAACAGAAAAAATAATATGTGAGAGGTAGATCCAAATCCTGATAAATCATTTGGCTGTCATAAAAATCACGTTTATCTCTTTAATTTGTATTTGTTAACTAGTGCCTCATACCAATTGCAACAAGAATTTTAATCTTTCATAGTTAAATAATTATCTTCCATCCACAATATACGACATCAACTATAAGAAAGTCAGACTATCTTATATTAAATAGTGTAATTAGAGAAAAGTTAATATCCTGATAGTAATTTAAATATTATCACATCTATAGCATTGTTGAAAAGAAACAGTAGATTGGTATTTGAAGTTTCTGAAGCTTTTAGAGTCAAGGAGAGATAAATGTTTTATATATATGTGTGTGTGTGTGTGTGTGTGTGTGTGTGTGTGTGTGTGTGTGTGTGTATGCATGTGTAGAGCACCAAACTTTGTGCTTATCAATTGAATTTATGGAGAAATGTGATTTATTCTTTAAATTAAAAAAAATGTGTATGCTGTGTTTCTTTACCTTATTCTAAAAGGTGATGGAAAGACATATGGATATTCTATTATAAAATGAGTGATGAGCAGTTTCCATTAAAGGTTATTGGAGAATAAGATGACTCAATGACTAATTGGAAGAATATAGAGATAATTAACTGGAAAATGTTTTCTTTCTGAAAATTTTTCAGAAAGCATATATTACTTGCTATAAATATTACGATCAGAAGGTATTTATTAGACATGGTTCACTTCTTCAATCATTTTAAAAGTAGTATTATTAAATGTGCTAAATTGTTTTAAATTACAGTGTGGGATTGTGAAGACAGAATTTAGGCACCACCCACACATCTCATGGTAATTAGCTCTAATTTTCATCACAGAACTTATACATAGACATGAGGACTTCAAGTCAATCCAGTGAAGTAATAGCAAGTGAGAATGGCCTCTTTCTTTCTTTCTTTCTTTCTTTCTTTCTTTCTTTCTTTCTTTCTTTCTTTCTTTCTTTTTTTCTTTTTTTCTTCCATTTTTTATTAGATATTTACTTAATTTACATTTCAAACGCTATTCCAAAAGTCCCCTCCCCCTTCCCCCTCCCTGCTCCCCTGTCCACCCACTCCCACTTCTTGGCCCTGGCGTTGCCCTGTATTGGGGCATATAAAGATTGCAGTACCAAGTGGCCTCTCTTCCCAATGATGACCGACTAGGCCATCTTCTGCTACATATGGAGCTAGAGACACGAGTTCTGGGGGTTCTGGTTAGTTCATATTGTTGATCCTCTTCTAGGGTTGCAGACCCCTTCAGCTCCTGGGGTTCTATCTCTAGCTTCTCCATTGTGGGCCCTGTGTTCCCTCTTATAGATGATTATGAGCATCCANCTAGGCCATCTTCTGCTACATATGGAGCTAGAGACACGAGTTCTGGGGGTTCTGGTTAGTTCATATTGTTGATCCTCTTCTAGGGTTGCAGACCCCTTCAGCTCCTGGGGTTCTATCTCTAGCTTCTCCATTGTGGGCCCTGTGTTCCCTCTTATAGATGATTATGAGCATCCACTTCTGTATGAGACAGCTATATCAGAGTCCCTTAAGTAGGCACTAGCTGTCCTATGCCATAGTTTCTGAGTTTAATGACTGATTATGGGATGGATCCCCCGTGGTGGGGTAGTCTCTGTATGGTCCATCCTTTATCTTAGCTCTAAACTTTGTCTCTGTAACTCCTTTCATGGGTATTTTGTTTCCTCCTCACAGGAGAAACAAAGTATCCACGAGCTGGTCTTCCTTCTTGATGTTCTTGTGTTTTGCAAATTGTATCTTGGATATTCTAAGTTTCTGGGCTAATATCCATTCATCAGTGAGTGCATACCCAATGACTTCTTTAAGTGAAACAATTTGTTTGCATTCGTTTTCAGGTTTGATAGGCCCTTCCTTAAGGAAAAGGTGAAGATGGTACATTTTGTTGGCATTTAAAGCTCAGGCCAGAGCCCTCCCTTCTGTATTTCTTCCATTGTTTTCCTTCTTTTATATCCTATGTCATATGTGGTACCAATGTATAACATGATTTTGGAATGGCTCTGCTAGGGCATCCCAGGAGAGGTCTGGTTTTGAACTTAGCTCCTTGAGAAAGGGTTCATATATGCATCTGCCAGATTCTAGAGTCATGTAAACCACTTTGGTAGAGTAGTTTTGAATGGCTAGCTCTACTTAGGGTTGAACTGTGGGTATAGTTCCCTGGGAAGTTTTTATAGTCTCAGAATTTAATGTTTTATTTTGCACCTGTGTTTGTTTCTATCGTCCTCTTTCACTGAGTGACTTGACTCTAGTTGTCCTGGGTTTGTTTACAGATCTGTTTCCACCACAATATTTCCTTCCAGTTATTAAAGTTCCCTTTAAAACCTAGTCTTGTGGTTCCCACCATTGGCAAGTCTGTATGTTCTTCAGAGAATGCTCTCTCCTCACTCTTTTCTTACTGGCTTCATTATGCATTGGAAAGAAAAAAAGTAATACTTGGCTAGAATTTATGTGGCTTTTAGAAAGGATTTTGCCATTTGTTTTTTTGTCTCTAGAACATCTTGTCTGGCAGAATTCCAAAATTGAAAACCACAATCATTATAAAAGAGAGTTAAGGGTGAATAATTCTTTTCTCTGCAATTCAATATATTCTGGATTGATGCCACATCTATATGGAAGCAATTGGTTTCAGTGGATGTTGCTTAAAGTATGTACTTAAAAACATGTGTCTGCAGTACTGTTTTTAGCTTGTCAGAAAAAAATACTTCACAATGACAAAAATGATTTAAATTCTATTTTTTTCAATATAATACTGTTTGCTATCTGTGATTATTAAGCATTTGTAATATGATGAAAACGGTTAGCTCTTGAATTACATTATTTTTAGTTTCATGCGTCTACTTCTGTATTAGGGTTCCCTAGAGTCACAGAACTTATGGATTGTGTGTGTATATATATATATATATATATATATATATATATATATGATTTATTGAAATAGTTTACAGGTGCTGCAGTACAATTAACCCAACAATGGGCAGCTATGAATGGGAAGTTCAAGAATCTAGTAGTTGCTCAGTCCCACAAGGCTGTTTCATCTGGTCTTCTATAAAAGAAGGTTTCAACACATGTGTTGAACAGTAAATGCAAGCAGGTGAAGAAGAGGGGAGCCTTCCTTCCATTGTCATTATGTAGGCCTCCTGAAGAGGGTATGACCTACATTAAAGGTGTGTAGTGTACCATAACACCTGGACCTTAGTTTTTCTTTATTTGAAAGTTTCTAGGTCCAAGGCTGGCCTTAAACTTAGAGGTCTGCTTGCCTCTGTTTTCTGGGGTTAAAAGCGTGTACCACCTTGCTTGGCCCTAAACTTTCCATGACCACTATGTCTCAATATCTGGATCAAAATCCTGTGTCATCTAAGTCAAGATCTGGATCAGAAACTTGTGACCCCAGCCTGAAGTTCTGGATCACAGGTGAACCCAGCATTTCTGGATTAAGGTTCATTCCAGATATTATCGAATTGACAGCTTGAAAAAGCCATCACATCTACCATGTCATTAAAGAGTGCATTTCTAGACATTAATATATAGAAGTTGGTTTTGTGGGTAAGAGACATGATTTTTATTTGTGCAGGATAGTGAATCATACATAGTAACACAGGCAGAAGTATGGGAATTGTGACTACCTGAGTAAACAGACTCACTTGGCATAGTAGCAAATTTTCAGCACTTCTTCTTTAGTGTGAATATCATCAGTAGGACAACACATATCACTTGGCATCCATCACACAGAATTACTATTTCAATATATCAGCTATGGGATCCAACAGTTTGCATCTATCTATCTCTAGCAGTATGAATCTTGTTTGTTTGTTTGTTTTTGAAGATAATACTCACAAAAGCAATGGTCCAGTTTTTTTGTTTTTGTTTTTGTTTTCCTATAGAAATGTGGAGGGTACTAGCTGAGGATCCCAGCCCTGGAGCCTATCCTCGTGGTAGTCCTATTTTCAGAGGAAAGGACACAAAAAGTATAAATAAGACCTTTTTTATTTTCCCTGTGGACACAAGAAATTGTGCACCATTGAATCCAGATATTTATATATTTTGAATCTAGCTAATTCATATAACTGTGTGTGACTTTGGGAAGAAATCTCTTATAAATACCACATAAAACTGTATGAGAATCCAAACAAATGATTCCTCAAAGTGCAGTTTGTTAAAACAATGAATTCATTGGAAGATGCTTAAAGGGTTAATTACAAGAACATGGGAGACTCAAAGGCTACTGCATCCCCAGAAAACATGCCATAGCATGGATGATGACTTTTTGAAAGCTGTATTTATCTGGTTTTCCCTGAAAACCTTGTAGCTGGTTTCACTAAAATATTCTCTCTATCATAATAATATCTGAATTTTTAATGTTAGGAAGTCTTGTAATTTTTGCAAGATTTCCGAGTTTCAACCTCACTTAGAGAATCTTTCAGTAGTAATAGAGGATGTAGAAACACAACTCTTATATACTACTGTCTTAGTCAGGGTTTCTATTCCTGCACAAACATCATGACCAAGAAGCAAGTTGGGGAGGAAAGGGTTTATTTGGCTTACACGTCCATCATCACCAAAGGAAGTCAGGACTGGAACTCAAGCAGGAGCTGATGCAGAAGCCATGGAGGGATGTTCTTTACTGGCTTGCTTCCCTTGGCTTGCTCAGCCTGCTCTCTTTTAGAACCCAAGACTGCCAGCCCAGAGATGGTCCCACCCACAAGGGGCTCTTAATCACTAATTGAGAAAATGCCTCACAGCTAGATCTCATGGAGGCATTTCTCCAACTGAAGCTCCTTTCTCTGTGATAACTCCAGCTGTGTCAAGTTGACACAAACCTAGCCAGTACAATTGACCCCTTGTCAACTTGACACACAAAC
>LR752761.1:0-38930 GCA_902729485.2 Mus minutoides
CTCATGGTGCCAAGATGTGCCTTAGTAGTTTAGGTCTCTCTGTACCCCCATCCACTACCACTTCTGAGAGGGGGACTAGGAGTCTCCCTGTGTAGCCCAGGCTAGCCTTGGGCTCATGACAGATCTTTGGCCTCAGGCTCCTGGGTGGTAGCTTGTACGTGAGAGCTGCCAGAGTTAGCTTTATACCCTACTCTACCTCTAAACACAATTAAAATCGATTCTTTCCACTGAATTCATATTACTGTTGGAAAGAAACCCCTTGCTTGCTTTGAACAATCGCCCTTACTTGTCCACCCACCACCCTCCCCCCCACCCCCCCACCCCCCGCCAGCTTGGCCTCTTCAAAAGTCACTTCCCCCCTGACTCATTTCCAGGAACCAGAGAGGGAGTTTCTGGCCATATCCTCAATATTTTAGAAATGCCTGGACAGGCCAGTTTGTTTCCCCCTGTGTGTAACTCCTCCTCTTCCTCCTCTTCTTTTTCTGCTTTTTGTTGAAAATGAGTCTCATTTACTATTAAGCCAAAGATGACCTTTGACTTCTAAGCATGTCTCCCCTGTGTAGCCTAGGCTAGCCTTGGACTCATGACAGGTCTCTGGAATTCTGGGATCGCAGGGTTCTGTCTGCCTCGTGACTGGTTTATATGGTGCTGGGGACTGAGCTCAGGGCCTTGTACATGCTGGGTGATCCCTTTACTGACTGAGCCACACCCCTGGTCCACTGTTTTATTTCCATGAAATAGAATACAAGATAAAAAGGTTCAGTCTCAAGCCATTGCAGATGTTCTGGCTGGAGACGCCGCTGCTCCTAGTGGGCTGTTCTTGTGTGTGCTCTGGTAAATTCAGGAAAGAATTTCTGGTGTGCGTTGGTTGGTGTGTGTGTGCCTGCATCTATATCTACTTTTATGGAATCTCTGCCCTTTCTTCCTTTATGAATACATTTTTGAGATCTCTCCGTATCTGACACATGGCTCAGCTTTAATCTTTCTAGGGTGCCGAGTGGGGCTCAGAAAATGCCTATCACTGCCTTATTAAGTTATCTGAGTTGTTTTTTCTTTCCTTTTCTTTTCTTAGATTTCTGGAGACAGACTCAGGTAGCCCAGGCTAGCCTTGAATTCCTGATTACGGGAGTTATAGGCTCGTGCCACCATTGCTAGCTGTCCTCTGAATTTTCACATTGCTAAATGGCCTTCTAAAAAAGGTTGTTATATGAGTTGGAGAGAGGACTGAATGGCTCAGAGCACACGGGGACCTGAGTTCAGATCCCAGCCCTGACTAGAAGAAAAGCTACGCAGGTGCCTATAACTCCAGTGCCATGGAGGGCAGAGGCAACAGGATCTCTGGGGCTCAGATATCTAAGCCAGCCCATCTTTAGGTTGACTGAGAGACCCTGACTCAAGAGAATGAGGCTTAGAGTGACAGAGCAGGACTCCAGGATTCTCCTGTGGCCTCTGTTCATAGGAGGCCCGATGACACATACACATACACCAAGTTCTTGTGCCTACATAATGATACAAAGTTGCTCTAACATACACTTCCATTAATTTAGTGTGCAACAGTTTGCTTTTTCCTCTGGAAAGCCTTAATAGTGACAGACATTTAGTGTTGGATGTCACAGGTTAGAACGGGTACACAGACATTTCACCAGTCATGCCTACGGCTCAGTACACCTTCAAAAGTGCATAGAACACATGCCAGTGTGAACTTCAGTCCTTGTCTATGCTCAGTCTTCTACCACAGAGCCACACCCTGTTTTGTATGTAAGCTGTTATTTCATAATGTTCTCTGTCAAGTACAGTTTCTTTCTTGATTTGCAATTGCTCTTTGTTTATGAAGAATATTTTAACTGTTATTTCTTTTTTTAAAAGATATATTTATTTATTTATTTTATGTATGTGAGTACACTGTAGCTGTACAGATGGTTGTGAGCCATCATGTGGTTGTTGGGTATTGAATTTAGGATCTCTGCTCGCTCTGGTCAACCCCACTCGCTTAGTCCCCACTCATTCCAGCCCAAAGAATTATTTATTATTATAAATAAGTACACTGTAGCTGTCTTCAGACGCACCAGACGAGGGCATCAGATCTCATTACAGGTGGTTGTGAGCCACCATGTGGTTGCTGGGATTTGAACTCAGGACCTTTGGAAGAGCAGACAGTGCTCTCAATTGCTGAGCCATCTCGCCAGCTCTTGACAGTTATTTCTACTGTTAGGTATTTTTTCCCAGTAGGATATTTACATGTTGAATTTTTATTGTGTTTTTGAGACAGGTTCTCCCTGTGTAACCCAGGCTGACCTTGGGCTCACAGTTGTGCTTCAGCCTTCTGACTTGTGGGGTTCAAGGCTTGCCCCTCCACTGAGCGCTGTGATTACATGCAGGCCTCTCCATGCCCAGCTGCTTTGGGGACTGAGCAATTTTTTGCTAAGTGGAACATTTAAATTTTTTATGGTCATGTTTATAAAAATTTCCATGTTTGGGTCTAGGTTTTGCATTGTGTTTAGTTAGGGTTTCTCTTCTGCCAAAATTCTGAAAGCGTTTGTTTTCTTCTAGTGAGTTTATAGTTTATGGCTGTGTTTAAATTGCCAGTTTATCTACATTTTGTTTTGGGAACAGGACGTGGGGTGAAGAATAAACCTTGGATATTTGCATACTTAACAAATCCCTGGAATGAAGGGAGGATTCAGACTGTGGAGGAGAATTTGGTTTCTGGGTAGATATTCTCTGGTTTCTTTTCCTTCCTTTCTTTCTTTCTTTCTTTCTTTCTTTCTTTCTTTCTTTCTTTCTTTCTTTCTTTCGGTTTTTCAAGACAGGGTTTCTCTGTGTAGTCCTGGCTGTCCTGGAACTCACTCTGTAGACCAGGCTGGCCTCAAACTTAGAAAATCTGCCTGTCTCTGCCTCCCAAGTGCTGGGATTAAAGGTGTGCGCAACCACTGCCCAGCTATTCTCTGGTTTCTTTCAGGAACAGGGTTAATCCATGAATAATCGGGCAGGAGGATTAACCGCTGGGGCTTTCTGACCGGCAGCTAGCTGAAAAGGAAAATACAAAGAAGGTCTAAGTTCAGTGAGAGACCCTGCCTCAAAGGAACAAGCAGACAGTGACAGGAGGCTGCTGGTGCATTCCTCTGGCCTCTGTGTGTGCACAAAGCATGTGCACCTACACACAGGCATGTGCATACAGCACACTTGAAGAGAATGTGTGTGTACATAACACATATACACACTGAGCCACTTTCAAGTGCTCAGTGGCCACACTGGACTGCTGACTGTATTAGGCAGTCCTTGTGGGGAACAGTTCCATGATCACAGAAAACTCTGTTGGACAGAGCTGACTAAAGTATCTGTGTTCCTAATGGTTTCTAAGCAAGGAATTTCCCAGTGTCGAGGTTTGAAGATGCTTGGCCCAGAGAGTGGCACTATTTGGAGGGGTGGCCTTGTTGGAGGAAGTGTGTCACTGTGGGTGTGGGCTTTAGGACCCTTGTCCTAGCTGCCTTTGGACCAAGATGTAGAACTCTCAGCTCCTCCTGTACCATGCCTGCCTGGATGCTGCCATGCTCCCACTTTGATAATGGACTGAACCTCAGAACCTGTAAGCCAGCACCAATTAAATGTCTGTATAAGACTTACCTTGGACATGGTGTCTGTTCACAGTAGTAAAACCCTAAGATACCCAGTGTCTATTTAATCTCTTGAACTATATAACACCTATGTGGATTTCTTTTTAAAAAGTGAAATAGACTTTTCTCCTCTCTCCTTCTCTCCTTCCCTCTCTCCCTCCCCTCTTGTCTTCCTCCTTCCCTCTTCCTCCCTTCTGTAAGGTCTGTGCTCTCTAGGGCTGTGGCTTTAAGATCTTGGCTGTCTTCCCCCTGTAGTTACCTTGCCCATGTGACAGGAAGAGAGCTAACTTACCTGTGGCATGACCCTACCGTCTTGTGGCAGGACATCTCAAGCACTGGAGTGTGTATGGAGTAACAGATGGTTATGAGCTGCCATGTGGTACTGAGTATCAACCTTTGGAGAGAGCAGTCAGTGGTTGTAACCTCTGAACTACCTCTTCACTCCATACCTTGTCAGGAGGCAGCAATGGAGTGGGTACGAAGTGCCCGAGCGCTCTCTCTCTCTCTCTCTCTCTCTCTTCCTTTATGCTAATTAGCCATCCATACATCTTTCAAAACATGTTTATTGAAACTGTATGTTGTCCAGGGGTTTCATGACCGATTTGCAAGTGTTTTCTCAGCCTCTGTGGGCTGACATTTTATGTTTTCAGCTTGTTTTTTTGGGGGGGGGTTGTTTATTTGTTTTGGTTTTTACACGTGATAGCCATTTATGGAGTATGAAAAGCAGGGTATGGCTCTGGGTTTTGGCTGTGTCTGGGCCACTCCCACATCTCTACTGCCTTGGGAACACTAAGTTCCTTAGCCTCAATTCTGAGTCCAGCACCCTGGGCAACGTAATGACACTAACCCTAAGGAGATGTTAGCCTTGTGACGTCAAACACATCACAGATATCAGTTCTTCCTCTTTGGGGTGTGTAAGGGGAGGTGTGGGGGAGGGGATGTGCAGTTCTCATGAGTGCAGAGGGAGATCTTGGTGTCCTTCCTCAAGTGCTTTCAATTTTTTGTTTGAGATACGGTCTCTCCTTAGCTTGGAAGTTCATGGAGTAGGCTAGGGTTCAGTGTTACTCAGTAAGCTTTCTAGAGATATGGCTCTGTCTTTTATCTTGCTGTCACCTGGACTATTCGAGTGAGCCACCACACCTGCTTTCTATGCAGATGCGGGAGGATTGGCCTCAGGTCCTCGTGCTTGCTCCCCACCCCACCCCCCAGCCCATACACCGTTTCTTCCTGTAGCACAAACATGTCCTTCTGGGTGAACATTTGCTGATGGGCGGCTTGAGCTGTTGATGGGTCACAGAGTGACCGGACTGTAATGATAGTTCTTCACAAAGTTTGATAAGCTGCCCAAATGTTACCATTCCCTCATGCCTTGGAAAGTTTCAGTAGTATCCAGTGATAAAACACTTGTTATAGTATCCTCAAAGACAAAGGTTTAATCTTTCCTAAAAGAACAACAACAATAATCCCCCCAAAACTTCAAACCTTTGGGACAAAGAACAAAACCAAAACTCAAACTACTTTGGCAGTGTTCATATTGTACATGGTTGTGAATGGCTCTGATCTCACCCTCTGAGGGGTTGTGGGATTAAAGGCAAACACTGTAGAGTGAGGCAGGATAGCACTGGCTAGTACCCACCAGGGCTGGGTTCCACTGAAAGAGGAAAAGTCATCTATGGGAGCATGGAATTATGGGTAGTGAGGATCACATGGGATTGTGTCTGTCAGTCTGTCATGTTCTGAGTACAGAGTTAGTTTCCATGAGGAGCACTGAGCTGACAGGATAGAGGTCGGTTGGATCTTGTGAGACAATTGCCCAGGAAAACAAACAGTCCCTGACTGATTGTGAGGATTAGCATTAATTATTAACTTGGCAGGATCTAGAATCACTTAGGAATTCTGGGCATGCCTGTGGGGGCAATATAGATGTGTTATCTGAGATGGGAAGACACGCCCACTGTGGGTGGCACCATTCCCTAGCAGGGTCCTGGGCTGGCTAAGTGGAGAAGAGGAGCTGAGTAGCAGCATGCATACCTCTCTGTGTGTGCAATGTGAGTGTGAAATGTAAGTGTGCAACATGAGTGTGTAACTTGAGCAGTTGCTTCAAGCTCTTGAAGCTTTGACTTCCCTTCTACTGTGAGCCAGAGGAAAGTCTTTCTCCCTTAAGTTGCCCAGGTCAGGCTATCTCTCCAGTGTAGCAGCAGCAGAAGCTAGTGCTCTGCTCAAGCCTGGAAGTGCACAGCCTGCAAATGGGATTCTTTCTTTCTTTCTTTCTTTCTTTCTTTCTTTCTTTCTTTCTTTCTTTCTTTCTTTCTTTCTTTCTTTCTGTTGTTTTTTAGTATAGAATAGAGTTTATTCAGGGCATGGGGAGGAGGGTTAAGAGGGTAGTAGAGGCAGAGAGAGAGAGAGGAGTAGAGGCTGACCATGAGCATGTGTGGGGGGGAATAGGGAGAGGGTGGGAGCAGGAAGGGAAGGGCAAGAGCAAGAGAAGAGCGAGAGAGAGGAAGAAGAGCAAGAGCCAATGGGATGTTTCTAGAAGACAGCTGCATCCTTAAAACAAAAAGAAATTTAAACTTGCAAAGATGTAAGAAATGTGGAACCAGGAGCTGGGACGTAGCTCAGTGGGCAGAGTGCTACATGCAGGACACCCTGACTCAGTTCCTAGTAACCCATAAACTGAGTGTGGTAGGCACGCCCATAACCACAGCAGTCCGGAGATGGAACTAGGTTATTCTTAGCTATATAGTTTTAGCTGCTGGGATACATGAGACCCCGTATTAAAAATGTGGTGGGTGGGTAAGGGAGACTAAAGAGAGGGCTCAACAATTAAGAATATTAACTGCCCTTAAAGAGGACCTGGGATCAATTCTTAGCACCCACATGGCAGCCCACAACTGCCAGTAACTTCAGTCTGGGAGCATTTGATGCCCCCTCCCGGCATCCAAGGGCACTGCATGCATGTGATCATTCCTGCAGGCAAACAAAAAATAGAGCCACTATGACTGCCAAGTGTTGGGCTCTCTTCTGCATGTGGAGTATCAACAAAAGTGTCCACAGAGACTCCTCCCATGATGGCCACTGACATGTTTCTCATTATGTTCACCATTTGAAAGTCTTCACATTGGATATCCTTGATATTTGATAATCCCTGATTTCTTGCCCAATTCCTGTGTGGCTTCTATTCTTGTCCCTCTGGTTTGATTCTACTTGATACGGCTGGAAGTGTTTAAAGTTTAATGGCCTGTGGGGACATACTGCTTTCTCTCCTTTATTTGAATTAACCTCAGTTGGGTGGATGCTGCTTCTGCGGGGCCCCTGGGTTGATAGGATATCTGCCATTTAGAGGAGTCAGCCTCTCCGGGTCCTGTTTCTGGATCTTTTCCGTGGCCAGATGCCTTATATGTAAATTTGCATTTACTTACATTGGGTGGGGGACTGTGTGTGTGTACATAGGTCCAAGGGTGACCTTTGGGAGTCGGGCGTCTCCTTACACCCTGTGGTCCCAAGGGTCGAACTCAGATCGTGCGATTTAGCAGCAGACCCCTTGACCCTCGAGATGACCTCTAGTTCCTTTGCCTTGGTTTCTGAGTCAGAGTCTCTCACTGAAGCTGGAGCTCACAGATTCAACAAGAACAGCTGGCCAGAGAGCCTCAGGAATCCGTCCTGTTCCTCTTTCCCAGTCCTGGGGTTACAGATGCCTCCCCTCGCACCACACCCAGTAGGTTGGTTGGTTTGTTTGTTTTGATTACATATTCACATCATTTTCCCCTCCCCTTTCTTCTCCAAAACTCTCACATTTATCACTTCTTGCTCACTCACTTTAAAATTCACACTTTCTTTTTCATGAATTGTTTTACACACACACACACACACACACACACACACACACACACACACACACACACACGCATGCGCGCGCGCACACACCCTGCTCAGTCTGTGTAGCATCACTTTTGCGCATGTTTCCTGGGCTGGCTGTGTGGTAGTGTATACTCCCATGGTGGGCTTTTCCCTGGAGAAGGCTGCTTCTGCTCACAACACTCCCTAGTTGCCTGTCCTCCTTTGTGCAAGGTCAAGGCCTCGTGGGCTCCCTACTTACATCCACGTTTGTCTGTCTGTCTGTTGTTGTTATCCTTGCTCAGTGGTGCTAAGGCTGGAGATGCAGACCTCCGTGCCTGTGCGGTAAGCACTGTACTGACTAAGCCATTCCTCTAACCTCTCACACGTTTATCTTCACATCGGCTCACACCTCACAGCCTAACACACCACCTTGAGTAGTTAAGAACTCTGCTCTACAGACTGCACAGAGACCTTGGCGTGTAACGTGCCCAGGCTGAGGAGGAGCTAGCTGAAGGGAGCCATGGGTGACTGTGAGCTGAACTCCTCATGTGCGGTGCTGGATCAACGTGACTGACGTTTACCCCTCTCTCCGCTGTCTTCCTGATGCTCCTATCAGGCAATGGTATTCCTTGACTATTAAGCTTCATGCCATTTTTCTTCTGGAATTTTCAGTCTTATTGCCTTGTGGGTATTTACAAGTGAATGTGAGTCGCCCTCCTAAATGTACCATCGAATTAGGTAAATAAAACACAATTTAAGAAGAGCTTTTTTTTGAAACAATAGTTTGGGGATTATTATTATTATTATCATCTTTATAAAGTGCAACAATTCTGCAGACATTCCCAAGCGTGATTTTAACCTTGGGCTGGCCATCTTGCCTAATGCTGCCAGAGCATGGTCTTAGTCAAGGAGAGCTTTAGATTAATATATATTATATATTGTCCAGCTGTGGGTACAGCCTGTAATCCCAGAGGAGGGAAGTTGAGGCAGGAGAATCACCACAAGTCGGAGGTCAGCGCGGTCAGTGTAGTGAGACCCTGTCTTGATCTTCACCCCTTGGTTAAACAAACCCCACAACGGTGTGAACCCCACAACGGTGTGAACCCCACAACGGTGTGAACCCCACAACAGTGTGAACCCCACAACGGTGTGAACCCCACAACGGTGTGAACCCCACAACGGTGTAAACCCCACAACGGTGTGGTTGGCTCCATTTGGTTACTTTACCATCCAGCTGTGTGGGCTTTGTCCTTGCACACAATGTCGAGTTTCTGTTTTCTGTTGCCGGTGTTTCTATAGATGGGTTTGTGTGGAGGGAGGTTAGGACGTTAACAACAAGCAGTCTCAAGACGTTTTCTGTGCGCAACTTCACTGTGGATGAAAAGTCAGGGTCAGCTGTCCAGAGGGGTTGTCTGGTCCCTGTTGTTACGTCGGGAGGTTTGAAGAAGGTCAGCCTGCGTGCAGCATTCAGCAGATATGATTGTGTGCCATGGTGTAGCTAGGCCTTTTCTGCTTTCTTCCACTTATAACCCAACAGGTATGCAAGCCAAACATGAAAAGTGTATTTTAAAGCAATTATTTAATTCCATTTTTTGGCTTTTTCATGTATGTGCAAAATGTATTTTGGTCGTTTATGCATCCCTGTATCCTTCCTCATCCCTTGCCTCTCCCACCAAAGCTCTCCTTCAACATCACCCTCTCCTGAAGTCTTAACTTTTGTGCGTTTAGGTGGGTGGAATAGCTTAGTGGGTGAAGGAACTTGCTGCCAAGCCCGACGACCTGAGGGCAGTCCCCAGGACTTACATTGTGAAAGCAGAGAACCGACTCCAGAAAATTGTCCTTAGCCTACATACACACACACACACACACACACACACACACACACACGCACACGTTTCCACAGAATAAACAAATAAACAAACAGAATCCAAGTCTCAAAAAGAAAACTCAGAAACCCTGACTTTTCTGTGACTCACTGAGTCTCCTTAGGGTTGCCTGTGTGCTCACAGTTGGGGCGTTACTTGCTGGAGCATGGACAAGTTACCTCGACTACAACATGGAAGAAAATAACTGTCTGTCCACAATGCCCTCAACTACCAGTGGTTTCCTTCCGGGAGGGTGTGGGCTCTGCTCCACCTGTGCTGGGATGTCAACAGGCTCTGTCTTGTGCTGATCTTTTCTTGTGCATGGCCATTGTGAGTTTGTGAGTACAGCCCTCCTTCCCATCCGCCATCTCTCAGAATCTTTCCACCCCATCTCCCACCATGTTCTCTGAGCTGGACAAGTAGACGGACGAGTCACTTAGGGCTGAGCACTTAGCCACGTCTTCTCAGCACTAATGAAATGGATATACGTGTTCACATAAATAATTTATACTCAGCTGACTATTTGAAACTGCAAATTCATCGTTTTCAGAGTTGATTGATTTTTTTTTTTGATTTTATAGTCCTCAATACTGAGGATATCACTTTGTATAAGTGTATAGTATGGTAGGCAGAAGTATATCTGGAGCCATTTCAGGAATTATTGGGTGTTCTGTCCTAATCCCAAGCCCAAATTCATTTAATGACTTTTTTTTTTTTAAATGAAGTGGAAACCAGCAAATCAAATAGTAATTTTTAAGCTCAAACATTGCAACACTGAACAATCCACAGACGCAGTGATACTTACACACCAAGAATGACTGTCAAGAAAATACTGGGAGTCTTAGTGTTCCATAATTAAGCTACTATGGTAGTGTATTCTGTCTGTCTGTCTGTCTGTCTATCTATCTATCTATCATCTGTCTGTCTATCTATCTATCTATCTATCTATCTATCTATCTATCTATCTATCTATCTTTGAGACAGTGTCTCACTATATAGCCTTAGCTGCCCTGGGACTTGCTATATAGACCAGGAAGGTCTTGAATTTCCCAGAGATCTGCCTGCCTCTACCTCTTGAGTACTGGGGTCAAAAAGCATGGACCACCATGGTGGCTTACACCTTATGATTATGTAAGCTCAGAAAACTTACTACAGTGTTTCAGTAAAACCGCTGTGATAGAAGCGTACGTGCTACACAATCTTAGTACTCTCAAGTCTGAGTCCTGGGGTTTCAGGTGGCTCTCCCTGGCATTGCATGGCATGATGGTGTGAGAAGTGGGAACACTCATGTTGTGCGTTCAGAGCCACAGCATAGAGAGCTGCTGCTGTGGCTTCCGGTGAGCGCGGCCAGAAGCACCCGGAGTCTGCATGTGTTTGATTTCAGACTAATTTGTGGTGGCGATTGTGTGCTCAGAAGAGCTTAGATTGTGTATTAGATCCCAGGGACTCAGGGTTACAGATGGTGAGCTGCCACGTGGGTGCTGGGAATCAAACTCGGGTCCTCTGGAAGAACACCAGTGTCTAATCACTGGGTCATCTCTCTACAGACCCTTTATTTACTTTCTTAACAGAGAATGAAGGTAAAATTCTGATGTCATGACTTAGATCACATAGCTGCTAGGGGTCTTTGGTATAGACTTTATTTGTGTGTGTGTGTGTGTGTGTGTGTGTGTGTGTGTGTGTGTGTGTGTGTGGCAGAGGCCAGAGAGGGTGCTGGATGCCCTGGAGCAGTAGTTACAGATGATTCTGATCCACTAGATGTGTGTGCTGGGAATTGAACTTGGGTCCTATAGAGGAGCAGTAAGTGCTCTTACCCACTGAGCCATCGCTCCATCTCAGGGTCTATGTTTTAAATCCAGGTCCCTGATCTATCAAAGCAGGTAGACGAGGCTCCCCATGAGTGTATAAACAGTGGCCCCAGATGGGCAGGAGTTGCGGCAACCTCCAGTTAGAGTGCAGTCTGCCTCCTGAGATGCAGAAGGAAACTGACCTTTCTGAGTCCAGAAAGGGAGGAAGCAGCTTTATAAATAATGCATCTCTTGTAAGTCACACAAGCAAATGAAGACGTGGGTAAAGTTAATAGAGTGTTGAGTTTGTAATCCCAGATCCAGATCTGTAAGACACACACTAGTCCGTCTGTCCTTCCTCGCCTGAGTTGTGTCCTGAGGTAGAGAGACCAGTAGATCTGTTTTGTACTTTCATCACTGTGACATTTGGGTTCTCGTTAACACTGATTATAGATTTTGTTTGGTTTTGTTGGAGACAGAGTCTCAGGTAGCCCAGGCTAGCCTCAAACTGAGAATGACCTTGAATTCTAGATACTTCTGCCTCCACAGCCCGAGTGCTGGCATTCCTGGTTTCTACGTGGCGACAGGACAGTGTACAGGCTAGGCACACACTTGACCGAGCTAGACCCCCACCCCCCCAGCCCCAGGCTGTGGATTTTGTACACAGTGCAGGATGTCAGTTGCAGTGACCAGGATGTCAGCTGCCACCATCTGAGTCTCATTTGGTGAGTGTTATGCTTTCTGGACAAGCACGCAGTGAGACGTAATGAGAGACATTTCTTTGCTCCTTTGTTCCAGATATCCTGGCTGAGTGTGGTCTCAGTGAGCACAGCAGGTCCCCCACCCACCCTCTCCCTCATGGTGGATTTCCTGATCTCTCTGAGGGGCACACTTGTAGATGTTAAGGGCGTGGTCTCAGTCACTGCCATGCTGGGGGCAGGATGCCATTCTTTTTCTCAATACCCCTCTTTTTGTAAGAGTCCCGCTGGGCCCAGGCTGGAAAAGAAGGATGTTATGGATTCATGGGGGGTCTGTTCCCGTCCGGCCGGGCACTGGCTGCTTCGCTAATTTGATGAGTTTATTCCTCTCCCACAAATATCGACCTACAAGTATCACCTTGCTGGCAGATCTCTCAACAGCCACTCCTCCAAAAGCCCTACTAGATTATCAGGAGCCGAGTTTTGGTTGCAGCTACAGAGACGTTTACAAGGAACCCTGAGTCCAATTACTGGCTTGGCATCTGCCTCCGGATCTTTCTTCTGACTCGTCATCCTGAGGCGAGCTCAGCACCTGGCAGAGCCCACTGTTTGGGATATACTTCCTTCTCATTTCTTGGCAGCTTACTTCTGTGGCAACTTCTATCCTTGTTAGGTCCCGTTACTGGGCATATCTGCGTACACCTTGGGATGAAGCTCTTTCTCTCCTATATTACACTGTAGGCATTCATAAGCTGCCTACTGTGTGCGTATCTACTCCTTCTGGTACCCTGCTCTTTACAGCTGTCAGCATGGAAGCTTTTTATACTTAGTCTAATCGTATATTGATTAAAATAGCAACCAACCAAATAAAACAAGGAAAGTGGTGTGTGTGTGTGTGTGTGTGTGTGTGCACGTGTGTGCACTTGTGCATGTATGCATGTGTGAGAGTATGTAGACCAGAGGTTAACCCACTGCCCCTGGCGTGTTTAACCACCTTTGTTTTTGAGACACAGTCTTCATGGGGACCTGGGGCTCATGGGTAGGCTATGCTGCTGGATATCGAGTTCCCAGGATCCTCCTGTCTGTGTTTACAAGCAAGTGCCAGCGCCCTTTGCTTTTTATGTGGTGCTGGCAATCGTGTCTGAGACCTCATGTTGTGTGGCAAGCAGTTTACTGAGCTACCTCCCCAGCCCTAAAGCCCTAAAGCCAGGAGACACTCTTATCGAATGGAGGTGGCATGTTCAAGAAGCACAGAACATGTTCTTCTGTAGGGAACGGCGGTTGACTCTCAGCTCCTTTCGCAAGCGTTCTTGCTCCTCATCAGGGTTTCTCTCTGGTAGCATCGGCACTTGGGCATGGATGCTCTTGTCTCGAGGGGATGGACTCTCCTGAGCCTGGTGAGGCATTCAGCAGCATCTCTAGCTTGTACCCACTAGATGGTGGTAGCATATACCTCCACCCCTAACTGGTCTTGACCACAAACAAGCCTGCTGAGAGCTCCCCGGCAGGGAGAGCCATCCAGGCCACAGCCCTGTTTGGCAGGTCTACAGGCAAAGGGACTGAGCCTCAGAGTGGTAAGATGTTCCCCTGGCTTGGGCAGAAGTGAGACCCAGAGCCATTTGCCTGTGTAACACCACAGGCACGCCCACCCCCAACCCCACTCTCAGCTGCTGGGAAATGGCATTTCAGCGCATACCAGGGAAGCAAGCTGGTGGGGCTGTTGTGTACTTGAGATTTTACTCTTGGGAAAAGCCCCGCTCTCTTTGCCAGAAGCATGACAGTCTATCCATCATGTGCCCGAAAGGGATACAGATAAAAGTTGCCAGAGGTTCTACTTCGAGGCTTGGCACTTTCTTGTGGAGGTCCTGCTCCATCCGGCTGCTAGCAGACTCCGGAATTTGCAGCCAGAGACTCTTCTGTGTCCACCTGAGGGGAGCCATATGTATTTCTTGCATTGTTGCCGGGTTTTCTCTATACTCTGTTTCGCATCGGCGCTGTGGAGAAGGCACAGAGAGTGCTCTGTGAGCCTGGCCCTGGTGCCTGCCCAGACTGGGCATTGACTCCTGGGCCTTCTGGTTCTCCTCATGGGCTGTACCCACTCTGCCGTGGTCAGAACCAACAGCCGGGCCTCCTCCTGCCTCATCCCTCTGAGGTCAGATGCAGACAGAAGCTCTTGTGGATTCTCTGGCCCGTGGTCCTCCCCTAAGGTAACTGTTGAGGTTGGGACCCTACTGGGGAGTGGGGCTAAGGGGACATTGATTTACTTACCTGCATTTGTCTGGCTGAGGAAGAAACGTCTGTACTTCGGGACTTCTGGACCTTGCCTGAAGAAGTGCCTTTTTAGATTTTGGTGTTCGAAATACAAAAGGATAGTATTAGAGAGCTGACATTTTAATTGAGAAAAAATAACTTTGTATCTTTTCCCTTATTAAGTTTTTTATTTATTTTTTTCCTCTATACAGACTTTGTACACCTGCCTTGATTTTTCTGTTTTGAAGCCTATGCTGTGGGGTTAGCGCGTGGGTGACCCCTGTGGTGTGAAACGTAGATATAACACGCCAGTGGGGGAAGTCAAGTTTGGAAGCCAGGAAGTGTGACTGAGTCAGAAGTGGTGGCGCATGCCTCGTTCTTGGTGCCAGGCTGCAGAGACAGCGGGATTACCCCAAGTTACAGACCAGTTTACATAGCAGATTCCAAGTTAGCCATGGCAGTATAGTGAGACCTATCGAAAAAAGAAAATAGAAAAAGGTGACATCTTCCCACCTCCCCTTCTTTATTGGCCTTGAGCTTGCCTGTAAAGTATATGGAACCAAGAGTTTTTTTCTTGCGGGGTATCAGTGGCCTTACCATTTCACACCACAAGATGGCGTTCCTCAGGCTTGATTTCATTCCAGCTGCTGGTCCCTGTGGCATCCTGTCCTCACACCCTTCCCCCTGCCCCTGCCCCGGGTCCCAGTTTATAGTCAAGGCCAACTCACTGCATAGACCAGGCTAGCTTTGAATTGTGAGGATCTGTCAGCTGTGAGTGGTGGCCTGTGTCTGTCACCCCAGGTAACCGCTGGTTTAAGCCATTTCTCCTCTTCAGCTATCTCGGTTTCCTACCCTGTAAAGTGGGTGGAGGATTTTCCCTTGTGCGTGTCACAGAGACATTTCCTGGCAAGTCAATTGATATTTTCAGAGAGATTACTCAGCGATGGGTTCCATAGCATTAATAACGTTAATTATACATCGTGACACATGGTATAATTGCCAGCAATACCTGCCGAAGGTGCCGGAGCAGTCCCCGTGGGCGCTGCTGCCGACCTCTGTGCTCAAGCGTGAAGGGGGTGTGTGTTCTGTCTCCTACTTACTTTAATCTACATGAGGAGGAATCTCAAATTGCTTTTTATAGTGCGTGAAGCTCGATGCTGCCCCCCTGCTCTGGATTATATTTTTATATTTGTGATTTATTACTTTTAAATATTTTCCTCAGAATAGGTCTTAGACATTTTTTTTTCATGTCAGTGGTGTGTGTGTGTGTGTGTGTGTGTAGTATGTGCATGTAGTATGTGTGTGTGTGTTGTGTATGTGTGTCTGTCAGCTTGAGAGTGATGACTCTTGTTTGTCATCCCTTGATAGGAGACTGAAGCAGGGGGATCACTACCTGTTTCAGGCCAGTCTGATCTATATAGTGAGTTCCAGGATAGCCTGACTATAGGCTGAGACTCTCTCTCTCTCTCTCTCTCTCTCTCTCTCTCTCTCTCTCTCCTCTCTTTTTCTCAAAAAAAAGAAAGGAAGGAAGAAAGAAAGGAAGGAAGAAAGAAAAGAAAAGAAAAAGAAAAAAATGAAATTGAACCTGAAAAAGGCTGTTGTTTGGTTAAGCGGTGATGTTGTGGTGTGGTGACATGGTCAGGTTGTGGTGTGTTGAGGCTGTTGTGTGTTGGGGCTGTGGTGTGGTGAGGCTGTGGTGTGGTGAGTCTGTGGTGTGGTGTGGTGTGGTGAGTCTGTGGTGTGGTGAGTCTGTGGTGTGGTGTGGTGTGGTGAGTCTGTGGTGTGGTGAGTCTGTGGTGTGGTGAGGCTGTGGTGTGGTGAGGCTGTGGTGTGGTGAGACTGTAGTGTGGTGAGGCTGTGCTGTGGTGAGGCTGTGCTGTGGTGAGGCTGTGCTGTGGTGAGGCTGTGGTGAGGTAAAACAGTAGAGAACCTCTTGATCCAAGCCGCATGCACTTTAGATCGATGGCTTGTTTTTTGAGGTTCGGTTTTTCTAATACACAGGAAAATCCGTGGTAGCTTTGAACTGATGCTCATCTGCTTAACCTGTTTCTATTATAAAAGTAATACGAGCATTCGGGCATGGTGCCACAGGCCTTAACCCTGGCACTGAGGAGGTAGAGGTAGGTGGAGCTCTGTGAGTTTGAGGCCAGCCTGGTCTGTATAGCAAGTAGGACAACCAGCGCTACATAGAGACACTGCCTCAAAAAGTCATAGTAGGGGCTAGAAAGATGGCTCAGTGGTTAAAAGCACTTGCTTCTCTAACAGAGGACCAAGTTTCAATTCCCAGCACCCACATGGTGGCTCACAGCAGTCTGTAACTCCAGTTCCAAGGTATCTGACACCCCCTCTGGCCTGTGTATGTACTGCATACATGTGGTGTGCTCACAACCACCATACACATAAAATAAAAACAACAATAATACCACTGCACATAAGACCATAGTGGTCTCATCTTTGTAACAGCCATGTTAATTTGATATAGCTTATGCAAATACTTATGTCTATTGTGTTGGAGGACCACTTACTCAATTGGATTTTGATTGGTTGTTTAGGATGCTTGTTTACCCGGTAGCTCTGGGTATATAGTTCCTGACGACATGAGGAGAAATAAGGTTTGCCTTACTGTGAAATGTCTCTGTTGTTCTTCACAAACCTTGTGAGGTTAAAATGAGCCCTTCAGGATGAGTTGGGCAGAGACAGGAGGAGTAGGTAGAAGGTAGACCGGCCATGTTAGGATTCTCCATGAGACTCAGCTGGTTCAACACCTTATATTACTTTTATTATTGAAACTATTGAGCCCTTGTGAGATAATATCTCAGCAGGTAAGGGCACCTGCTGCCAGGCTTGAGAACCCCGGGACCCGCATCATAGAAGGACAGAACTGCAAGTTGTCCTCTGACCCTCACAAGCAGATCGTGGCAAACTCACACACAAGCATAAGCTCACATGGTTTCTTAAAATTGAGATGAGATACATGTAACAGAATTAACCATTCCAGATGGGACATTTCAGTGACATTTAGTGACATTTAGTCAGTGCCATGCGTCTACTGTGTCTGTCTAGCTCTAAGCAACTTTCATCCCCTTCAAATAGCCCAGTGCCTGTTGCTGTGGTTACTTTCCTTTTTTTTTTTTTCCCAGTCTGGAGTTCCTGGAAACCACACAACTACTTTCTGACTCTGGATTTGCTGATTTTGTCTGCTTTGTAGAAATGGAATCCTGTAACCTGTGCCTTTTATGCCTGTCTTATTTAACATTATTAGGTTCAGAGTCCTATAGCATTTATCAATATTATTTTTGATGGCTGCATAATATTCCATTGAATGGATATACCACATTTTGTTTATTATCCCTTCATTAGTCCATAGACACTTGAGTGTTCTCTACCTTTTGGATATTGTGACTGGTATTATGTTGTGTTGGTTTGTGCCCACCTGTTTATTTCTCTGTTTCAAATTCTTTGGAGTAAAATCTTGATTGCATTTGCTCTCTGGTGGTGAAATATACAGATTAGGAGAGCTCTTTCAGATCCTAACAGTTGCTATGTTTACATTTTGTTTGCTTCAGAATAAATACTTCTCTACATTATGTTGACTTTGGTTGGGTCCTGTGGACAGTTCATGGGGCTTTTTCTTTTTTTTTTTTCCTGACAGAGGGGATTAATGCTTTGTTGCAAGTGTCCTAACTCAGTCCTTGGACTTAGAGTGGAAACACCATGGAGAGACAGAATTTCTCAGTGGACTTCCAGTACCTGCTCAGAGGTGCAGTCCTGCACTGTTCCACCTACCGGCAGCTCTCTGGGCTTACCCACCCCTTCCCTTGCCCACATGTCCAGAGGAAGCCTTTGGTTAACTCTCCCACCCCAACGCTGCTAAACTGTGTGCTTCGACGATGTAGGCAGGAAGGCTAGCTTCATAGCAAGTTCGAGGCCAGCCTGGACTACATGAGACTCTATCTTAAAACAAAAGGTATGCTTCTAACCTGGCTCAGTGGAACAGACATGGGGTCCCAGCTACACGGTGAGGCTGAGGCAGGAGGATTGAATATTCAGCACCTACCTAGGCTACACGTGAGTGAGTTCAGCCTGGACAGCTTAATGAAGCCCTGTCTGAAAATTCAGGGTAAAGATAGGGAAAGGATGCTCGGTTGAGTGAGCCCTTGCCTCAGCACACATGAGACCCTGTGTTTGGTCCCCAGTACCACAGGTGGCATGTGTCCCAGACACCACCCCATCATGAGCCTCCAAGGCTTTGTTCTATTTGTGATATCTGTATCGAACCTTCATCTGAAAATGTGTGTTGGGATAGAAGATTTGCTGGGGGGAAAAAAGTGAAATTTACTGCTAAATTATCTGGAACCAACAAAGATGAATCTTGGTGACAGAGAAAGGCTCAGCAGCTGGGAGAGGTCACCTGCTAAAGCACAATTGCTTACAACAGGACCTGCTATCCCACAATTCCCCCAGAAAATAGCGCGTGTTTGAGGGTTCGCCTGCCGTGGTGAGTCTCCAGGCAGTGGGGTGGGGAAACCCTGAAGGATTCTCTGTAAGAACACGAAGATGGAAGGTGCAGCTGAGCCCCCCCTGGGGAATCCTTCCAACCCTATAGACCGGCAGTTCTCAACCTGTAACATAACAGTAGTCATATCAGATTCATAACAGTATAAAATTACAGTTATGAAGTAGCAACAAAATTATCTTATGGTTGGGGGGTCACCACAGCGTGAGGAAGGTTGAGAACCACTGCTGTAGAGTGTAAACCCAGATCTCCACCTATGGACGGATGCTGTCACACACCTGTCAGCTTCACTGATCAAAGGCTGCCCGTGGGGTATTTACTGTGTCTCACACTTGAACCCGCCTGAGGATTGTCGCACATCTTCTAGCTGGCTTCCGTAGATCAGCTGGAGGTCAGAGAGCAGGAGGCAGATGGACTGGGAAGGCCTGAAAGTTGACTGGAAGACAGCTTCTGGAATTCAAATTTGGCTCAAGAGGATGAAGCCATTCCTGTGGTCCCCCACAGTTTTGAATAAGCACTTGAAGCCTCTCTCTCAGTCCCTAAGGCCTCAAGAATATGAGCTCTTTTAGCCTGGCTCTGGAAAGATATGTATATTCCTGTTCTCTTGATTTATGTTTAAAATTAATTAATTTACTCATCTTATCTCTCTCCCCTTCTCCTCCTTCTTCTCTTTCCCTCTCCCTTCCTCTCTACCCCCTCTTGTATATGTGTGTATATGAGTGCATGTGTGTGTGTATGAGTGCATGTGTGTATATGTGTGTGTATGAGTGCATGTGTGTGTGTTGTGTGTGTGTATGAGTGCATATGTGTGTGTATACATGTGTCTGTGTGTGAGTGCATATGTGTGTGTGTGTATGAGTGCATGTGTGTGTGTTGTGTGTGTGTATGAGTGCATGTGTGTGTGTATACATGTGTCTGTGTGTGAGTGCATATGTGTGTGTGTGTATGAGTGCATGTGTGTGTGTGTGTGTATGAGTGCATGTGTGTGTGTATACATGTGTCTGTGTGCATATGTGTGTGTGTGTGTGTATGAGTGCATGTGTGTGTGTGTGTGTGTGTGTATGTGTGTGTGTGTACAGCTTCTGTGTGGTGGTAGAGGACCTCTCTTGGGAATTGGCTCTCTCTCTTGACCACGTGGGTCCTGGAGAGTGAACTAAGGCTGACAGTACTTGGTGGCGGGTGCCTTACTGCAGCCATCTCTCTAGATCCCCATCCCCTGATTTCTTTGTGTCTGTGCCTGGTTTAGGATGCACACCGTGTGGTGTGGGTGTGTGCAGAGGCCAGAGGATAATCTTGGGTGTCATTCCTCAGACATCATCCACCTTTTATTTATTTTTGACGTTTTTGTACTTGAGTGCATGCACATACACATGCCCTTGTAGAAGCCAGGGCAGTGGCCATCAGGTGTCCTGCTCACTGCTCTCTGCCATATCCCTTGAGGCAGGGTCTCTCACTGTCCCTGGAGCTAGACTGGCAGCCAGTAGGGCCCCATTCTCCTTTTGTCTACCCTCCATGGTGCTGGGGTACAGATGTGTGTGGCTGGCCCTTTTGGCTTCTTTCCTTGAAGGCTTGGGATATGAACATAGATCCTCATGCTTGTGTAGCGTATTATCATTTTTCCAGCTGCTATGACAAACTTCCCTGACGAAAGCAACTTAAGGGAGAAAGGGCTTATTTTGGACCACAGTTCCAAGGCATATCCATCATGGTGGGGACATGGGCTTCCAGAGTTTGAAGCAGCTACTCACATCTCATCTGTAGACAAGAGGCAGAGAGGGGTGTACGCACGCTGTCAGTCAACTTCCTTCTCTACTCTACACAGTCTAGGGTGGCAGCCAGGGGATGGCGCCACCCACGGTGGGCAGCTCTTCCCACCTAACTGAGGAAATGAAGATAATTCCCTCATAGGCATATTGACAAATAACACTGAACCCCTCAAAGCAGTAAGCATGTAATCAGTAAGCATGTAATCAGTAAGCATGTAAGCACTAAGCCCTCTCTCAGACAGCAGGCATGTTCCCCACTGAGCCATCTCTCCAGCTCCTCTCCCTTTAATATTTTTAAAGACACATTCTTTCACTGTCCTGGAGCTTGCCAAGAAGGCTAGGCTATCTGGCTGGTGAGCCTCAAGGGTCCACTTGTCTTCCCAATGTTGTGATTACAAGCACATACCATCATGTCCAGCTTTTAAATTTATGTTGTGTTATTGTTATGATGATGATGAAGATGATTTAAAATGTGGGTCCTGAGGATTGATCTTACATCCTCATGCACGTTGCTGACTGACCCATCGCTCCAGCTTCCCTACATTCTTTGCTCTTCCACCCTGCTTTCTTACAACTACTGAAGCTGGCTGATCCATCAGACCCACTGCCACCAAGCCAGTGAAAGCTGTACATATCCAATTAGATTTTAACACAAGATGAAATTCTCTTTAAAACATGAATAATTTGGAGTCCTCAACAGTCTCATCTTTGAGGACAAGAAGAACTGAAGAGAAATCTCTTCTCTTCCACCATGCAGGGAGAGATAAGCATTCAATTTTCTCCTTCTGAGTGCTGCAGCCGCTGTGGTGACAGTGACTTACTGCCTCAGGGGCCCCTGGCAGGGCGGGACTGCTGTGTTTGGGGAAACACCAGCTGCTTCCCTGCACATCATTGGTGGGCCAGGCTGTCTCTATCATGACAGATGAAGGTATATCTAGTCTCAAGCTCTCCTTAATCTAAAACTTTCTGAATGCCAACATAACGGGACAGCTGGAAATGTCCCACCTGACTGCGTGCACGGTGCAATCAGAATGCAGGCTTGCTGAGTTGGAGAGATGGGCCTGTTTGTAAAGCATGCATGAATTCAAGCTGCAGAAACTGGCGTGGTGGTATGCCTTTGTCAGCTACACACTGAAGAGACACAGACAGGTCATCCCTGGGGCTTACAACAACAGCAAGACAAACAAGCAACCCTCCCTCCCCAAAACTAACACTCAAAGACAGACAGTGCCTGAGGAATGACACTTGAGGTTGACTCCACATCTCCACACACGTGTGCAATGACCTCCACATGCAAGCACACACATGTGCAACTCTCACACATACAGTTCACACACACACCAATATACTAAAAATACTGTAGAAAGTTATTCAGTCTAGACCCAAGGTATGATGTATAGGAAAGAGATGTGTAAATATTCCAGCATCTGGGAAAACCTAAAATCTAAACTCCGTCTGACTCCAAGCATGTTGGCTAAGGGGCAGTCAGACTTTAACCCAGCTCTGAGCTGCCCTATACTAAAGTTTGTGCGCCAATGCCACTTTTTGAAAGAAGGATTATTTTTTTGTTTTGTTTTGTTTTTTTTTTTTTTTTTTTTTCGAGACAGGGTTTCTCTGTATAGCCCTGGCTGTCCTGGAACTCACTCTGTAGACCAGGCTGGCCTCGAACTCAGAAATCCACCTGCCTCTGCCTCCCGAGTGCTGGGATTAAAGGTGTGTGCCACCACGCCCGGCAGAAGGATTAATTTTATTTAAGTATATGTGTGCACTCATGTGCACATGTGTGTGGGTACCCATGGATGCCAGAAGAGGGTGCTAGTTTCCCTGGAACTGGGTTTATAGACACTTGTGACCTGTCACATAGGTTCTGAGAATGGGACCCAGCTCCTCTGGAAGAACAGCCAGTGCTCTTAACCACTAAGCCACACATTCCTTCCATTTTAAAAAAACTGAAGTGACATTCTCAGAATTAACGCTTATAAAGTCAGACCATCAGACCTTGCTGTATCCCACAGTATCAAATATTTGGCTAAAGCTTAATTCTTTATATAATTAAATAAGTTCAGCTGGCCTTCTGATATGCAAACTTACTTTATTCTTTGATAAATGGTAAACTTATTTGTATAACACATAATCGTCTTGAAACCTATTTCTTTGTGATTTATTCGCAAATGTTTGAGTTGTGCGTATGTTTTGTATGCTTGCCTGCCATGGTCATGCAAAATTTCTAGGTGAGACAGATTGCAAGTAGAAAGGCTGAGGAAGTCTTGGGTGGCCCCTTCCATGCACACACTGCACAGAGAGATTCAGTCAATGCCTGTGGCCAGTCCTGAATACCCAACACCCTTGTGGTAGTCCCTTAATGTGCCAAATCCACCAGTTTGCTGACTGGAACACAGAGCGTCAGGTCATGTCAGGTATGTCTCAAGTTCTAGAGGTGGGATGGAGAGATCTGCACAGGAATCTAGCCTTTCCTTTTCACATCAAAACTGAGTTGAAAATAAACCAAGTATGTCAACAATTCTTTTGAGCTGTGGGTACTCACAGAGTTTGTGTTTGGTTTTAGGATTCTTAAAAAATCCCAGACTCCTGTGCCTCAGAAAGAAGCCACTCTTCTGGTAACTAACATATCGAGCCAGCCTCCCCGGTTTATTCCTACTGTGTGAGGGAGTACCTCAGGGAGAATGAGACCAGGCAGAAGGCAGCCACTTAGTCTAACCACGGACTGCCTATGAAAAGGGCAGCAGAACCAGGAACAGGAAGGTGGGCATTTCGAGAAATGCCTGGAATTCCCAAAGCACTCAGGAAGTGGAGGCAGAAGGATTGCTGTTAGTTCAAGTTCAGTCGGGCTACCTAGCAAGAGCATATCTCAAAAGCAAACCTCCAAAGACATAGGAAGGAGGGTGGCTATGAAGAGATGGAAGGTTGGAGATGGCGGAGCATTTTTAGGAGGTGGGCTTGAATGGTCTCTGGAGCCTCCTGTGGTCATCCCCATGGAGCTAGAACAGCACTCCTGTCCGGAGACTCTGAGCCACTGGCAGATCTGTGTGTGTGTGATCATGCATGTTCACTTGGGTGCACATACATGTGCATGCACATGGGACAATAAGAGAACAAATGCTGGGTGTTGTCCCTCAGGCCCCTTCCATGTTGGCTTGAGAAGGGGTCTCTCCTCAGCCCAGAACTTCAGCAAATAGACTGGCTGGCCAGGGAGCCCAGCCATCTTGTTGTGAACACTCACTACATGCCTGGCATGCCACATGGGTTCTGGGGATTGAACTCAGGTGCTCAAACCTGCAAGACAAGCTTTACCAACGGAACCATCTTCCTAGCTCATCAGCAGATTTCCCACCTGGGCTGTCACACCCTGATCGTGGCTTAGTGTCATCTGTAGTCATCTCCGGCCTGGATTCATAGGATTGGGTCCACAGCTCCAGCAAAAGAACATTGTCTATGGCGAGATTTTTTTTTCCCTTTCTTATCACAAAATATTTTAATGCATAAGAAGAGGTGTCCCTCTGAGCTTACAAATGTGTGCCTGTGCATTTGGGAAGGAGATAATGATCTCTAAGCAGACAGGTGTGCCTCCTGTCACAAATGAGTTATTGATTTGCAGAAAATCAAATTTGCTCTCTGAAACCATCTGCCTTGGAATGGCCTTGGGCGTCCCCTCCCTCTGGCTGGTTTGTCCCTGTGGTGGAAGACTGAAGCTTAACCATAAACTAGNCAAATGTGTGCCTGTGCATTTGGGAAGGAGATAATGATCTCTAAGCAGACAGGTGTGCCTCCTGTCACAAATGAGTTATTGATTTGCAGAAAATCAAATTTGCTCTCTGAAACCATCTGCCTTGGAATGGCCTTGGGCGTCCCCTCCCTCTGGCTGGTTTGTCCCTGTGGTGGAAGACTGAAGCTTAACCATAAACTAGACGCCTCTCTGTCTCTCATGGCAGAGGGAGAGGTTAGAGGAATCCTGGGTACACACACACTTGCCTTTTGTTCTGATGTAAAATACCTTCTGGGTCCATGGTGTGAGAGACGAGGGAGCTGGAGGCCTCTCTCCAGAGCACGGCTAATGCATTTTTGCCATGAAACCGACCCAGTGCAGATGACGCGTGCTGTGGAGACATTCATAAATTGTACACAGATAACGGTTTAACACCTGAATGTGGTCCCCAGGAAAAGCTTCCTGGAAGCTTGCCTTCCCGGTTGGTCTCTGTCAGCCCTCAGTGGTGTGAGCTCTTCAGGCCCACCTGGCAGTGGTCTGTAGTTTTACATTTTAAGTCCTAGAGATACTTGGGCCGGAGGTGCAAGGGCTGGGGCTGTGTGCTATTTGCTGTAGCAAGCCCAGCGCTAAGCACATCAGTGATCCAGGTCCATTCCCAGCCAAATCTGTCTCTGCCATCCTTCATCTCTCCGACCTCAAGCCCTGCTCTGTGCCTTGCCTGCTTCCTTTGTTATGGTGTTGCTTTGTTTTATTTCATTACTCTGTTACTCCCTCTTCAGAAGCACCCAGGGTGCCTGGCCTGATCCCAGGGCTTTTCCCTTGGTTGAATTTCTCCTAGGGGTGTTTGTCCTTGGATAGCACAGTACAGTTCTTGGTGGATTCCAGGCTTTTTTTTTTAAATTTGTGTGTCTATGCATGTATGTGCATGCATGCATGTGTGTGGACACATGTGGCTGTGCATGCATGTGCTCGCATGTGCACGTGGAGGCTCCAGGCTGATGTCTGGGTCTTTCCATCAAACCCTGAGCTCACCCATATGGCTAGTCTTGTTAGCCAGCTTGCTCTGGGGAATCCCTGCTTCCTCTTCTAAGACAGACCACACCCCCCCCCCACCAGACACCTAAATAGATTTCTGGGGTTCTGAACTCTGATCTTCGTGCTTGTAGGGCAAGAATTTACCCAGTGAGCCATCTTTCAAGCCCCCGTCATCTCTGCCTTGAACCTAAATTTTATCTTCTCTTGAGATCCTCCATAGCCACGTATGCATCACTGAACTGGTTATCAATCTCTGCTTTGTCTTGTAATATCTAAAATCATCTTATGTTTGACCTGTTTACCTTTTCCTCTCAAAAGCTGTTTCCACAAGGCTGGGACCTTTGTCTGTTGTGTTTCTGTTATCTACAGTTCAGCCTGGCACATAGATGCGCTCAATGAATCTGTGTTTAACCCCAAAATAATGTGCTAGCTAAGGTTGTACCAGATTGTAGTCAGGGACACTTTGTGTTTGTATATAATTGATACTTCTGGGGAGATGTGAGCAAATGTATATTCATCCCAGGTAGGGCACTGAAATCAGACCAACACAATGACTCCCCTGAGCCCATCCTCGTGAACCTGGGAACTTAAGGGGCTAGGGTTCCGTGCAGGGTCACTCAGGAGCATGCGTGAAGAGTTATTTATGTACAGGAGCATTTTCATTTAAAAATTTCATTTAAAGTGTGTGTGTGTGTACCTGAGGGGGACAGAAGAGGGAGTCAGATCCCCTGGAACTGTACTTACAAGTGCTTGCGAACCTCCCACTTGGGTATTGGGAATAGAACCCAGGTCTTTTGTGAGAACAGTATGTCTTCCTAACAACCGAGCATCTCTCTAGTCCCAAGCATTGATGTTGTCTGAGTTTGGTTTTCAGGGCAGGGGCAGTGGTTAAATGGAGGTTGGGAGGGATCATTGCTAAGTGTTACCACAGTCCTAGCACTTCCCTGTATCTGTGTGTAATTATTGTTGTGGTCCTGGCCTGGGGCACCGAGTCATCACCCTCTAGGGAGGCCATAAGACCTGGAAGCAGGGTTTCTGGTAGGAGTGGTGGAGTGTCCATTTTTGTCTTTGACGTCTATAAGCACGTGACCCAGTAAGGATAGCTAGAAGCTTATGAATAATTTCTTTTTAAAACCAGCCTAAAGCCGGGCATGGTGGTGCACTCCTTTAATCCCAGCACTTGGGAGACAGAGGCAGGAGGATTTCTGAGTTTGAGGCCAGCCTGGTCTACAAAGTGAGTTCCAGGACAGCCAGGGCTATAAAGAGAAACCCTGTCTCGAAACAAAACAAAACAAAACAAAAAACAAAAACAAAAAAAACAAACCAGCCTAAAAATGTAAACTGTCTTAATCCCAATGAGCTGTTGCTCCAGTTCTAGAGACGTAGCAAGTTCTATGAGGCATGGAATTGGAAAGTTCCCTTTCACCCGCATGCACAGCTAGTTCAGCCATTAGGGAGGAGGGCGCAGAGACTTGTGGCCACCTTGCATGCTTGCTGAAGAGAAACTCACCTTTAGTGAGGAGTAAGCTCATCTCTAACCAGCAGCAGCACTCCCAAGTTAGGATCTAGATGCATAAATTTGGCGTGTCCTCCTTAGCCGAAGCTGCCAGTTTGAGTCAAGTGTGAAGGGTGGCTCAGTTGAGGGCCTTGTGAACATGAGGGACTGTCTTGATTGGTAAGGGATAGAAGAGGCCCCGCCCACTGTGGGCGGCACCATTCCATGGACTCTTTAACACGTGCCCCCCCTCTCCACCGTACCTCCCTCCGTACCCTCCCCCCCAGCTAAGCATGAGTTCTTAAGCCAGCAAACATCACTGCTCTGTGGCTCTGCCCTGGGCCTCCTCAGTGATGGAGTGTAACCTAGAAGTGTAAACTGAAGTAAACCCTTTCTTCTCTAAATTGATATTTGTCAGATGAGTGGGCGTTTGCATTTTTGTTTTCAAAGCATAGCATCAGTTGGAAATTAGAACGGGGTGGGGGCATGAACATATTGATCAGAGTGTGCAAGCTTGTGTGTGTGTGTGTGTGTGTGTGTGTGTGTATTCATCGGATGGTGTGAGTCCCTTCCCCCTTTCCCCTCTTTTTCTAAGTTAACTCGTCTTTTTGTGACTGTTGGTTCGTTTGTTCATAAAAAGAAGCTCACTGAAGTATTAAAAAAAAAATCCCAGTAGACTTTTCATTAGACTAGTCATGGAACGGTGTGGGGAGGGCTGGTGTCTTCACACCAGGGCTGCCCCGTTCACTGCCAGGCCTACGCCATTCCACACCCTCAGCTCTTCATCGACTGACTTTCCCAGTGAAACGGGGGCTTTATCCCAGTAGGTCTGGGGCTAATGTGCGTATGCCACAGTTCTTACTGCCGCTGTGGACGCCTCCCTGCTCTGTGCTATATTTTCTGCTTGGCTCTCTCACGCACGGAGGACTGCCTTTAGCTTTTTTAAATTCATCACCTGTCTGGCCATATTGAGGGCTCATTGGTTTTATAGCTTTTAAAAATGTTTTTACAAGTATACATTGTACTAAACAATGGGTTTCATTATGACGTTTCCATGCATGTTCATAATATATTGACCACATTAATCCTGCCATTACCTTTTCCCTTCCCCCTCTACCTCCTGGCTCCCTTCCTCTTCTGTAAACACCCCTACTTCAGTCCCTACCTGCCCCCACCCCTCTCAATAGGTGTCACGGATGAGAGTGAGCCCGAGATATTTGGCCAACTGAGACTCATTTCACTTACCATGATAATTCGTTTTCTTGCAAGTGACAATTTCCTTCTTTTTTATGGATGAATAATATATTCTATTGTATATACCATGTTTTCTTTGTCCGTTCAGCTGTTGAGGGGCATCTAGGCTGGTTCTATCACGTGGCGGATGTGAGTACTATAAGTGTGCATATGGAAGTCTCCTTGTGGTGATCTGCCTGCTTGCTTGCTTTGAATACGTACCCCAGACCAGCATAGCTGGCTCATATGTTAGTTCTGCTTTTAGGCTTTTGTGGAACCTCTGCACCTGATTTCGCAGTAACTACACTAATCTACATTCCTCCCAAGGGAAGTCCAGCCTCCCTTCCTGAGTATTCACCAGCATTTATGACAATTTGTTATTAAGATATTCTATTATCACATTACCTACCGTCGTCTCAGTGGTCCACCCTCCTGTCCCCCCAGTGTCTGACTCAAAGGACGTGAATGTCCATGCTTAGTGGTTCTTGGAAGCCTGGCTTTACCACTGAGGATGGGTGGATCTTACCATGTCATATAGAATTGCACACTTTCTACATGGTGTCTCCTTTCCTTCTCCAACTCTCAAAGGAGGCAGGGTCGACTTTCAGAGATTAAAAACACCCAGGCCCCTTCCTCTGTGTCTCAGCTTGCAAGGGATGGAGCCCGAGTTTGTCGGAGTCCGCCATCACTGGGATGGAGCCTGAGTTTGTCGGAGTCAGCCATCACTGAGATTGTGGCTGTCTCTGCCTCCCTCCACTTCTCCTGGTCTTAAATGACTTTTAGAAAGTGTCGCTGAGTAGCCTCTGGCTATGATCTGGTGCTGTGGATCTCAGCTTTCCCAGATGGGATAATTGGTTACTTTCTCATTGCTGTGACAAATGCAACTTCAAGGAAGGAAAGATTTATTCGGGCTCACAGTTTGAGGGCGTGCATGGTCCGTGGAGGGAGCAGGAAGCAGCTGGTTCTCCAGCAGAGAGTGTTGAAAGCTGAGATTGGCTCACTTTCTCCTCTCAGTCAGAGACTCTAGCCTGGGGGATGGTGCCACTCATGCTTGCATGTAGGAACTCCCTCACAGACTTTCTTCTAGAGGGTTCTAGATCCTGCCAAGTTGACAGTCAACATTCCCACCATGGGCCACTTCCATCCCGAGGCTTGGATCCTTTTATATTGATGTGATACCAATTCCTTTCCCTTCTCAGCATTCCCTCCTTCTCTGCCAGCTTTGCTAGTGTGTGTGAGGGAGAGAGAAAGAGTAGGTGCTTGAGAACATCCCCTTTGCATCTCTAGATTAGGAGCCAGTCACGAATGGAGGAGACGCGCAGCTGTACGGAGGACAGCTCTTAGCCAGCAGCTCTTCCCCTCGCCTGTCCCCACCATCTTTCATCCTCCTCCTTGCATCAGGATGGCATGTTTGTTACTGGGGGCAGAGATGCAGGGAGTCTGCAAACCTCTGGTGGCAGGATGATCCTTCTAGGGAGCCATCACTCTCCACTCAGAATTTTCCAGATGGTTTACTTGGCATTTCTAGTCACCCTAGATGAAGTAAATATTTGGAACAAACCTCTGCCATGTTGTTCCCCAGACTGTTAATATTTGATTTTAAAGCCTTGTTCATTTGTAGTGGCTGTAATTTGCTAGCTCCCCTGCCACACACTCTTTTCCCTTCTGTCTCCCATAAGATTTATCCACTGAGACTCTCACTCACATGTACCCTTACAGGAAGCCCTAGTGTGTGCATAACTACGAGAATCCCATAGTTGATGCAGAAGGAGAAGGTGTTAGGTTTTGGTGTCCTGTCCCCCTCCCCGACCCCCCACTTCAAATTCACTGCCTGTGGATTTAAATGACAGCCACTAACTAAGTAATGACCTTGTGGTTAGCCATCCACAGGGGAAGGATTTGGCCTCCTGGGTATATACAGGATGGTTATGTTGATACCGCTGTGGGAAAGGTGCTGTGAACCATGTAGCTGGCTTCTTTTTTTTTTTTTTTTCAAGTAAAAAGTTTGGGGTAGAAGGTAATGGGTCTCATGGTTCATTATGATTAAGATACATTTTTGAGGCAAGATCTCCATATAACCTGGATTGGCCTTGGCTCTTATTTTTAAAAGTATTTTATTTTATGTATATATATATATATATATATATATATATATATATATATATATATATATACACACACACACATACATGTATACACACATGTGCGTGCACATACACATAATGTGTGTATACATGTTATGAAATACATACATGTTATGAAATGCTATGCATATGTGTATCACGTGTGTGCTTGTTCATGGGGATCAGAAGAGTGCACTGGACCCCATAGGGCTGAAGTTACATTTGTGACTCCCATGCCTGTACTGGGAACTGAACCTAAATCCTCTGTAAGAGCAAGTGCTCTTAACCACTGAGCCACCATCTCTTCTGACCTTGAATTCTTGAGCTTCTCAAGTGATCGACTCCTTGATTTTTACTGGGTCTTCATTTCTATTCAAAACTTAGCAAAATAGGGGTGGGAATGAAGATCAGTTGGTAGAGCGTTTGCCTAGCATGTTTGAAGGAAGGCCTGACCAGGTCTCAGACAACACACCTCGGGCGTGGTGGCATATGCCTGTGGTCCCAGCACTCAGGAAGGAGAGGGTCAGAAATTCGAGGTAGTACTTAGCTACATAGTGAGTTTGAGGCCAGCCTGGGCTACATAGGTGAGACCCTGCCTTGAAAACCCACTAGTGGTGTATGTATGTGTGTTTCATTTGCATATGCATATATGTGTGTGTGTGTGTATTCTATAGTTTTGGTATCTCATAGCTGACTGTGCAAACATTAAAGTATATTTTGGGTTTCAGTACCACTTTAATTTAACAGAAAGTAAGAAAGCCAGTTGTCTGCTAGCTTTTGTACTAAGCAACTTCTTAACATTTAAAAAAAAAATCAATACTCTCTCCACTGATGGAGTCTTAAATCATGTAAAGAAATGAGGCCCTGCTCATCAGGTCTGAACTAAGTGCTTCATAGGCACGATACGGCTTCATCTTCACGGGGGCTTTTAAGGGTCAATATTATTAGTCCTCTTTTAAAGATCAGGAAATTAATGCTTAATGAAAATGCTTAAATACCTCTCCCAAGGTCACATGGCTTGGAGGAAGCAGAGCTGGAGAAATAGAATCTGTACACGGCCCGGGGGGAGGCATTTGGTTGGTCTAGAGTAAGCCTTCAAAACAGCCAATGTCTTTCTTCAGACTCTTAATACTTGAGCAAACTTACCCTTGTCACAGGATCAGGGAACGCGCCTCTTCCCTCCTCCACACTCCAAAGGACAAGACGGACGGAGAGGCCTAGGACAGAGAGGCCTAGAATGCAGAGGCCTGGGTTTTCCACCTCCATTGTCAGTTGCTCGCACACGCGGCAGCTTCAAGGCCAGTCACAGGCTCCAACCTCTGTGTTCTCCTGGTTCTGGGCATACCGGATCCCGAGACCCTTCCCAAACTCCTTCAGCATTTCAGAGCAACCCAGAATTGTGATTTCTATCCCGGCTTCCACCCCACCCCCCATTCTCCTGTTCATTTACAAAGTGCTTGCTTCCCGGGCCCAAGGTCAGCCTATGGGGAGGGGGGGTGCCTGGCCAGGACCAACCTGTGCTCTGCTTCCTTGGGGTGCCCGGCCAGGACCAACCTGTGCTCTGTTTCTTTGGGATGCCCGGCCAGGACCAACCTGTGCTCTGTTTCTTTGGGATGCCCGGCCAGGACCAACCTGTGCTCTGTTTCCTTGCTTCCTGTTGTCCCTTCAAGTTCGAGCTACAGTGCCCCCAGCTTAGGGCATTGTTGTTGTTTTGTGTGTGTGTGCATGCACTTGTGTGTACCTGTGTATGAATGTACCTTAGTTTGTATGTGTGAGTGTGACTGTGTGTACCTGTGTGTACCTGTGTATATGCATTTTTGTTTGTTTGTGTGTATGTACCTTAATGTGTGTGCATCTTTGTGTGTGCACCTGTGTGTACCAGTGTGTATGCACTTTTGCTTGTGTGTGAATGTGTGTATATGTGTATATCTATGTGTATGTATCTCTGTGTGCACCTTTGTGTGTGCACCTGTGTGTATGCACTTTTTTAAAAAGATTTTATTATTTTATATATATATATATATATATATATATATATATATATATATATATGACGAATACACTGTAGCTGTCTTCAGACACACCAGAAGATGGCATCAGATCTCATTATGGATGGTTGTGAGCCACCATGTGGTTGCTAGGATTTGAACTCAGGACCTGTGGTGCTCTTACTCGCTGAGCCATCTTGCCAGCCCGTGTGTATGCACTCTTGTTTGTGTATATGTGTATACCTTTGTGTATGCACCTCTGTGTGTGTATACTTTTGTGCTTATGCATCTGTGTTTGTGCACCTGTATGTATGCCACGACCCAGAGAAGCACCTGGACTTCCTGCTTTAACATTGTGACTCAATCCCTTCAGAACCTAGACCTTGATCTTTTTTGGGTAGCCTGACTGGCCAGCAAGACCTAGCAGTCCCCCTAGCTCTTCCTTGCAGCGCTGGGGGTCACAGGCACGCACCACTCTAAGGAGCTGAACTCGGGCGTTCATGCTTGGACAGCAAGCTTTCTGACACGCTTAGATATCGCCTCCATCTCGGGACATCTATTTATGATAAGATCAGCTTGTCTTTACTTTGACATTTCCCAGCTATATTCTCAAATTAGATATATAACTCTTGTTATATACTTTTCTTTTGAGACAGTCTTATGTAGCTTAGGCTGGGTTTGAACTTTCTATGTAGGTGAGGGTGACCCTGAACTTTTGATCTTCCTGCTTGTACAGTCTAAGTGCTGGCATTACACATGCACCTCCATATCTGGTACCCGAGGTGTAGGGACTCAAACCCAGGACTTTGTACATGCTAGGCAAGCACTCTGCCAACGAAGCCACATTGCTAGCCCGCCCCCAGGCGCCCGCCCCCAGGCCCCCGCCCCATAACTGCATTGTTTTTAAAGTGTACATGTGAATGTTGCGATCTGTGTGTTTTTTCCATTAATATTCATTTTTATGTATGTGTATGTACATGTGTCTGTATGAATACATGCCGCAAGCATGCAGATGCTCATGGAAGCCAGAATAGGGCATTGGACCCCCTTGGAGCTGAAATTACAGGCAGGTGTGAGTGGATGTTACAACCCAGACTGGGGTCCTCTAGAAGAACAGCAAGGGCTTTTAGCCGCTGATGCATCTCTCCAGTCCCTGTCTGTATGTCTTCTAACAGCAGCAGCCTTGTGTCTCTCATTGACTGTCCTCAGTAGGGACACTGCTTAGTACATAGTAGGTATTCAGTAGGTATTTAGTTGATAATTATACCACAGGGTCTGGCATGTCACCCACAAGCTTTTTTACAGGCTAAACGATGCACAGTTGGTAGCGAGAATGTAAATGGCACATGGAATTAATAATTTGCAGACAGGCAGTCCCTTCCCCCAGTTCGAAGTGAAATAACAAAGAGCTGTACGAAGCCTCCTCCCCTCTCTGCTCTCCCCATCACGTCTTGCTCTCAGTATGTAGGCCTCCACTTGATTAGTGTGTGTATCTTTAAAAATTTTTTTTCTGGGTTTTAAAAGGAACGCTTTTGAATAATAGTGAAAGTGATTCCTGAATGTTCACAAGAACTCAGCATGCTACACGGGCTGCTGCGTCTTGCTTCTTAGAATTAACTATACAGCTCGAGGGGTTTTCCAAGGTCAATGGCTAGAGGTCTTTTTCAGTATTCTCTTCTGGCTCAGTAGTGTTTCATTATGTAACCTGCCTCACACTGACAGACACAGAGGCTGTTAATGGCCTCCACCATGAAATGCACTGCCGCAGTCATTAATTGAGGATCTGCCGTTCTGCCTGTGTGCAGGTCTGACTGGAGAGGACCAGTTCCAGGGATTGCAGCGGCTCAGAGAGGATGCTGGGAGCAGATCTGCCATACACAGGCTCCATTGATGACTGTGTGATCAACCTTTGGAATGTTTGTCAAGATGATGGCTGAAACATGCCTTTTAAACTTTGTTTTGGGTTTACCATTTTCCGGTGCATACAGTGGGGACCTCTTTGGTACAGTTTAAGGGTCAATTGTTGTTCTGTTTTATGAACTTGCCTCTTTGTATCTTGGCTCATTTAATGATAATTTATAGCTTTTCTTTTTCTCCCAGTTCTTTCCCCATTGATTTTATAGGTGGTGATTGTGGCTGCTTTTTACATTTTAGGTAGCCAAGTTTACCAGGACATTTCTTTCATAGCACTTGGACTTCAGGGCGTTAGGCCCTGCCTGTGCATCTTCCTTTGTGTGGGCATCCTGTTCTTCTTCCTTCTAAACCTCTTTGATTTGATTTGGAGTCTTCTCTCTGAGAGATGAGTCCAGGTTTGTTCTTCAAGCTGACTGCCAAGTTCATCTACATTAAATTGAAACACCGTCTTTACTACTGATTAGTAATTTGAATTCTATTAGTATTCAGATTATTATGTTTTTGGATATTCAAACTATGTCCATAGTACTATAGTAGTAGAGTGTAAGGACTATAGGGTGAAATGTAAGCAAGCACTTGGCTAACACGTGAAGCAGTAGTTCAGTTGTTCATATAGCTGATGGATCAGTGGTTAAGAGCACTGACTGCTCTTCGGAAGGTTCTGAGTTCAAATCCCAGCAACCACATGGTGGCTCACAACCATCAGTAATGAGATCTGACGCCTTTTTCTGGTATGTCTGAAGACAGCTATAGTGTACTTTCCTATAATAATAAATAAATCTTTGGGCCTGGAGTGAGTAGGGCCGGAGAGATCCTGAGTTCAATTCCCAGCAACCACATGATGGCTCACAACCATTGGTACAGCTACAGTGTACTCATATACATAAAATAAATAAACAAACAAACAAATAAATAAATAAATAAATAAATCTTTAAAAGGGAAACATTTATTAAGCAGTTAAAGTCATTGTTCACCAGGCTTTGGGAGATAGAGATAAACAAGAGTGAATCTCTGAGCTAGACCGTGCCTTTGGGAAGCAAACAGTCTGAGCGAGCTAGGGAGTGAACTTGGTGAGTGAGCTAGGGAGGTGCTCCCCAGACCAGACAACATTAAACCCAGTTGTGAGGTTTCCATGGAGGGGTAGCATCCTGGAGGGGAAAGGCTTCCAGAAAGAGGAAGTAATCAGAGATTCTGTGCCTATGGCACTTGGGAGATAGAATGGAGACATTAGAGATAAAAAGGGTAATTCAGCAGGCGGTATTATTCACATCTTTTTGTTGAGACAGGCTTTTACTATGTAGCCCTGGCTATCCTGGAAGTCACTGTGTAGACAAGGATAGCCTTGAACTCACGTAGCTTCCCCCCCTCTGCCTTCTGAGTGCTGGGGTTAAAGATTTGGGTCCACTGCCACACCTGACATATTCTGTAATTGGATCCTCGTGGGTTTCAGACTCAGTGCAGTCAGACCTCCCCGCTGCCTACGTCCTTTTAAACAGATCAGGGGGGAATCCACGCCCACACATGTGAAAGGCAACAGTCACGTTCTGAGTTGCTAAGTTTGTGACGCCTGTTGCTTGTTCTAGACTACTCCAGGCTCCCGCAGCCGAAGCCTCACTTTGCTCCCCCATGGAACACCCAGTTCTGCGTCTCCCTGTAGCCAGAGACATCTCAGTACGGGCGCCCCCGGTGTTGTCTCAGTCACACGTCACAAGTCGCCTGCAGCTGCCCGAAGAGCCAAGAGTCAGTATTCCGGCCAGCTTCACGAAGTCAGAGAGGTAGGCCTTGCGCTTCCTGGGTTATATGCCCACTCACCTCCCGGGAGTTGGGGGCTGTGGCTGTGGCCCTGGCGGCTCCTCTTCCATCTGACTCTGTATAGAGCAGACATACTCTCCCAGCCTCCCGCTTGCAGCTGTTCTTCCAGCACGAGAAGATAATTATGGTTACTTCCGTTTTGGAGGTTAAGCAAGTCATTAGGAGACCTCGATCCTAGCTCAGAAAGCAGAGAAGCCCGTGGTAAAGTGAGCTGAGGAGGAGCACTGTAGATTAAAGTCTCCTGCTCAGAGCTAAGACCAGCATGGAGAGAGCCCCAATGCATCACGGGAATGCTTGTCGCTCCGGAGCGGTGGTCCTGATGCTGACTTCGTTCTCCTTAGGAAGCTCCTGCCTCCCCTTCACTTTAGTGGTTCAGAGCCTCACTCTCTGCAGGTGTTAGAAGGGAATAATCGTTAAAGACACTGTTGCCAGCCTCGTGGGAGTCCCGAGGCCCACCCGGAAGCTATGCGGTGAAAGGGACACCAGAGTTTGCTGGGTTTTGTTTGAGAGACAGGGACACATGTAGTCCACAAACTTATCATATTAGCTGAGGATGACCTTGAACTTCTGATCTGTCTTCCCACCTCTGCCTTGAAATGCTTAGGTGGCGCACGCCTTTAATGCCAGCACTCGGGAGGCAGAGGCAGGCTGATTTCTGAGTTCGAAGCCAGTCTGGTCTACAAAGTGAGTTCCAGGACAGCCAGAGCTACACAGAGAAACCCTGTCTCAAGAAAAAGAAAGAAAGAAAGAAAGAAAGAAAGAAAGAAAGAAAGAAAGAAAGAAAGAAAGAAAGAAAGACAGACAGACTTAGATTACAGGGAGATGGGGCCATGCTCAGTTTTATGCAGGGCTGGGGATTGAACCTAAAGCTTCCTGTATTCCAGGCAAGCACTTAACCCTCTGAATACATCTCAGCCCCAAGGCTGTTTTATGTCTTCTTATGAGAGACTCCCAGGAAGCCATGAAATTGTTAGTGTTCTTGTTCCCCTTCCCAACCTTCAGGACAGCTGACTGTGTTAGTGTGAAATAAGTCCTGGTTGCCTGACTTCCTTCGGGTGCTGAGAACTGTCACCAGGAAGTTCTCCTGTCCAGCCCAGCTTGCTGCCCCTTGCTGTGGCTGCAGAGCCCTTGCCTTATCAGGAGGAAGGATGGCCCCACAGACATTGGAGGCATGCCTAGGGCTTTACTTTTTTTTTTTTTTTTTTTTTGGTTTTTCGAGACAGGGTTTCTCTGTATAGCCCTGGCTGACCTGGAACTCACTTTGTAGACCAGGCTGGTCTCGAACTCAGAAATCCACCTGCCTCTGTCTCCCAAGTGCTGGGATTAAAGGCGTGCGCCACCACAGCCTGGCTGGGCTTTACTTTTTAAAGGTCAGAAGCTGGGCAGTATTCTGATCTCAGACTACCTCAGTCTGCTTCTGATCAAGAATCTGCTTCATATTTGTATATTTGTAGGAAAGACTTTCCTCTTTAAAAAATGCTTTATGAACATATATTCCCCATATTGCCTCCAAAGAGGAAAGTACAGAGTTAGAATTCTATTTAAAAATATTTCTAGGTATATTTTATGTGTATGGGTATTTTGCATATATATATATATATATATATGCAGCATGTGTGTGTAGTGCCTATGGAGGCCAGAAGGGGGCGTCAGATTGCCTAGAACTGGAATTACAGACCATCCTGAGCAGCTGTGTGGGTGATGAGAATGATACTTGGGTCCTCCACAGGCGCAACAAGTGTTCCTAACCATTTTTATCTTCAGAGGGAATGCCCGCTGTTAAGCAGACACCCTGATGTGTAGACAAAAGTGACTTTTAGCTTACTTGTATTATTACATTGGCTGATATAATGGATGCTGTGTCTATTTGCTTATCTTTTTCATAGATCCTTTTTCAACATGCCGACACAGATTTATATCAAATAGAACAGTATGTTGCTCCAGGGTTCTGCATCATGGACCAGGACCGCCTTAGCAGTTTGCATCTTAATTTTTCTCATTGAAATTTTCATTTAATCTATTTTTTTCTCCTCAGCTCTCAGTGTGTGTGTGTGTGTGTGTGTGTGTGTGTGTATGTGTGTGTGTATATGTGTAATTCTATTTAAAAGAATTTTTAGATGTATTTTATGTTTATGTGTCTTTTGCTTATGCGTATGTATGTGCAACAGGTGTGTGCATACATGAACTTAGAGGCGTATACCACAACATCTGGTGTATTTGGTGCTGGGGATGGAACCCAGGGCTTCACGCATGCTGGGCAAGCACTGTGCTGACAGAGTAGCATCCCCAGACCTCCTCAGCATGGTTTTTATTTATGATAGAGAATTTTATATTTGGATGGAGGTTGAACCAAGGGCTTCCATGGCCTAGACAAGCACTTACCCACTGAGCTAGACCCCTGGACCTTAGGCTGGAGAATGTTTAAGGCAGGTCCCACATTGTACTATTTCGTCACTGACAGTAAATCTGTCAGTATCCCCCTAGTTAGAATTTTTGTGTAGTGTGTACATTAGTTTATTTTTTAGTGGCTGGGTTTAAAAACCACAATCAAAAGACACTTATAGAAGACTCTTAGTTTGGTCTGGGGTTTCATAGGGCTTCATAATGCCCTCAAAGGCAAGACAAGGGAAGCTAGCAATCACATTTTACCTACACACAGGAAGTAGAGAGAATCAGGTGGGGGAGGCAGAGGGGAAGAGGATCTCTGAGTTGGAGGACAGCCTGATCTACATAAGAGAGTTCTAGGACAGCCAGGACTACACAGTGAAACCCTGTCACAAAAATCTAAAAGAAGAAGAAGAGGAGGAGGAAGGGGAAAGGGAAGGGGAAGAGGAAGAGAAAGGGGAAGAGGAGGGAAACAGGAGAGGCAGGGCTATATGCCCTCAAAGCTCCTCTTTAGTGAGGTACTTCCTCCAGCAAGATCTAAAGGTTCCATAACCTCCTACCCAGCACCACCAATGATGGACCAAATGTTTAAATTCATGAATTTATGAGAGACATTTTTCATCCAAACATCACAGTGTATGACACTAATTGCCTTATATTTATGTAGACCTCGTTGGAAAGCATCTTAAAAGTCCTTTGAGACTGTAACCTTGGAGTCGGCGTAGGACAGCGGAACATGCCTGGCCTGTACTCTTAGCACTTGGGAGGTTCAAGCAGGAAGATGGTAGATACCAATCTGGTGTGAGTAGCATAGTGAGAGCTTGCCTCGAAAAAGTAAAATAAATGACTAGATAATAAATAAATAGAGGGGGCTGGTGAGATGGCTT